>BMAO01021747.1:0-82382 GCA_019973975.1 Trichonephila clavata
TTATAAACCGTATTTTTTATTTACGACAATATTTTTTTTAAGAGTTACGTGATTCGCTTCCCAATGCCAATCGTTTTCCACGTATGCCCGTGTATGTGATGCATTTGGGGGGGGGATGAGAAACAAATAATGTGTAATAAGAAAAATCTATCGAAAACATTGTCAAGGTCCTTTTTTTTTGCATTCCAAAGCCTTCGGAATGATTTTATGGATAGCGGTGCACAGAACAGATCTTACTTCGGAAAGACGTATATATACGTCAGAAGAAAATAACGCTTTTGCTGAGCAAGACGTTTATATACGCCGGTGGCAATTAAGAGGTTAAAGTCGTTTCGTAGTTTTTGCATCAAAGTATAGTATTATTGAATTCAATACGTTGTTATAGAAAAAGGGGGGGGCGATGAAAATTTTGATTGAATATTGGGTCGCGAATATTGACGCTTTGAGAAGCACTAATTTAAGTGATGATTAGTATATTCTAAAAAATGGGGGGGGGGTAACTGACATTCTCCATCACGTCATTAGGTACCGCGTGATCAAACATTTCAAAACTTTACAATTATTTTTTCACTAACAGGATCTTACGCATCTCAGTGCTGTTAATGACAGTCACAAGTCAATCAAAAAATTTTAATGGTAATGTTAAGAGTAACGTAGTTTGCTTGATCTGGGCTTGAGAAAATGATGTCCCCTAAATTTGACACTTCTTAAAAAAGAGAAGAAAATAAGAGAAAAGAAATGGAGACAACATACAAAACTAGATTTTTTATTTCAAAAGATGACCCATTTAGCTTAAATTCAAAAAGGTGCAACACCTACAATCTTTTATCCATAACATTTATTTATTGCCAATTTTTAAAAAATTTATTAAGGTATTTGACTACGTCAAACACTGATTTTTAGAAAAATAGATGCATGAATTCATATATTTTTTTTATTGATATTTAGTTTTACCCGAAGTAGAATATGCATATAGAATTATTTTAAGACTATTCTTTTAAAAAAGTGTATATATAAATATAATTTTTTAGCAAAAAAGAAAAAAAAAGATGAAAGAAGAAAATGTTTTAAAAATATTTTCTTTTCATCGCAAATCTATACAAATAAATAAAATTGAAGTGTCTGTTTGTAATTTCAAATTAGCAGCTTTTTACTCAATGCACTAAAAGTATATACGGTACTCATAACAAAAAACCAATTTTTAAAATTTTTGTCTGTCTGTTTGTTCCGGCTAATCTCGGAAACGGCTGGTGCGATTTTAAAAATTCTTTCACTAATGGAAAGCTACATTAACGGGGAGTAACATAGGCTGTATTTTATTCCCGTATTCTTACGGTAACGGAAACTATACGGGTGAACGTGAAACTGAATGCCAAGATGAACGCCAAATTGAACGCCAAGCTGAGCTAATGAAGTCGTTGTTTTGGTTACTGGCGACCGATGCTCTTCATGAGACATAACAGTGTTACGCGCACATGATAATACGCTGACACGTGCCATAATTTTTTTTTTATGATAGTTATCTCACTGCTCAGTTAAGTAGAGCATCGGCTGTTTCGGATGCACTTTTAAAAATAATAAATCAAGGCTTCGTAAGCAAAACGCAATGCAAGAAACAAAAAATTGATAAGTTTTACGGTTAGTTTTAATCCTTTCTTTTTTTTTTATTTACATTTTTAGTCACATTTAAACAATAGTTATTATAATCCCAATCTATATCTATACAAATAAATAAAATTGAAGTGTCTGTTTGTAATTTCAAATTAGCAGCAATTGTTTGCGGGGGCGGGGGTTTAAGGGGGGTTAGAAATTCCGATTTTTAAGTTATTAGACGTACAGTCTTGAAACTTAGTAAGTAGATTCCTCTCATAGGGTAGAGATACGCTACAAAATGGGTTTCGTGAAAATTGCCCTCAAGTGGCGTTGTGGGACTTAAGGGGCGTTATAGATAATTATTTTCATTTTTAAACTATTAGACGCACAGTCTTTATATTTGATAAATAGATTTCTTTCATAGAGTAGAGATCAGCTATAAGAAGGTTTTGGGAAAACAGACCTCTAAATGGCGTTGCGGGGGATTAAGTGGCGTAATAGATAAATATTTTCGTTTTTAAACTACTTGACCTACCTGCTTGAAAATTGGTAGGAATGTTTCTTTCATGGAGTAAATATCCGCTACAAACGGGTTTGGAGAAAATTGACCCCCAAGCGGTGTTGCGGGGGGTTAAGGGCAGATATAAATAATTATTTCTATTTTTAAACTATTAGACTCACAGTCTTGAAATTTGGTTAGCAGATTCCTCTCTTAGGATAGAAATACACTACAAAATGTGTTTTGTGAAAATCGACCCCTAAGCCGCGTTGCGGGGATTCAAAGGGCGTTATTGGTATTTTTTTTTGCATTTTTAATTTATTGGACGCACAGTCTTCAAATTTTGCTAAGCAGATTCTTTTCATAGTGTGCAATTCCCCTACAAAATTGGTTTTGTGAAAACAGACCCAGAAGTGGCGTTGCGGGGGCTCAAGTGGCGTTATAGATAATTATCCCCATTTTTAAACTATTAGACGTACAGTCTTGAAATTTGATAAGCAGATTCCTTTCGTAAAGTAGAGAAGCGCTACAAAATGGGTTTCGCGAATATGAACTACCAAGTTTAATTTCGGGAGATTAAGAGGCGTCATTGATAAATATTTCCATTTTAAACTATTTCATCATCCTGCTTGAAAATTGGTAGGCATGTTCCTTTCGTGGAATAGAGTTCCTCTAACAAAGAGTAAAACGAAAATTGACCCCCAAGGAGGGTTGCGAGGGGTCAAGAGGAGTTACAGAAAAAAATTCCTGTTTTTAATTGTTAGACCCATATACTTGAAATTTGTTAAGCATGTTTCTTTTGTTGAATAGGGATCCACTAAGAATGTATTTTAAGCAAATCAAGTTCTGGGGGGGGTGCAGGGGGTTACTTGGACGTATTGACAAAAAAAAATTACTTTTTTGGAGCTACAAGGACTATAATAATGAAATTTGGTTTGCATTTTTCTTTTGTTGAGTTGAAATCCGCTAAGAGCGGTTATTTTGGAAAACGGCTCTCAACGGGATTACGGGGATATTGATAGTAAAACTCTTTTTTTCCTGTTAGATTTAGACTTGAAATCTGGCTTGCATCTTCAATTTACGGAGTAGAGATCCATCGAAAATTGGTTTTGCGGGAATCCACTTGGTTTTTGGGTTACGAAAGAGCAAACATCATTCTATGCTTCAATTTTAGAGATTTTTAGAAAACACAAATTATATGAGTTCTGCCCCTTTTTTTTTATCAACAGGCGACAGTTACAGGTATAAGTATATTTTTCAATACAATCGAATTCTTAATGCAGGACTTCGATATCAATAATTTATACATATATATAAGCAGTAAAAATTTATAAAACATCATGAAATTCCCAGCGAAGCGGGCGGGTAACAGCTAGTTTATCTATAAAAATTATATTTTTCATATTTATAACAGACTATTGTACAAAACCTAAGCTAATTTTTTTAAAAAGGGCACATTATTTCCAGAGTTATATTTAATTGATATAAAACCCTATGTGTGTGTTTTGGATAAACTTTATCTACCCTGATATATTAAAATATGAATAAATAAACTTTAAACCTTTTAATTCAAAAATAATAAAATTCAATCAATTTTTTTCTTTTTATATAGATAAGTCTTCTGCACAGAGGCTTGAAGTGAAATTTTTGAAGAGTAAAAGGCCTCCATCCGAATCCGCAGTTGAATTTCGTCCTTAGCGGCTAGCTGAAACAACAGTAAATTTGATACTACATATTTCCTCTGTATCTGTGCCATGAAAATCACGGAAAGGTATTTATTTTTACTACGAATTTGCATATTTTTATTTATTTATGAACTGAACTTTGAGCAAAATTGATGTAATTTTATTTCGGGCTCTCTCAAGTAATGTATTCCCAAAATTAACTGTGGCCGCGGTAGTCAAGTGGTCTAGGCATCGGATCATGGCTAGCGTGTTATGAGTTCGATCCCAGTACCACTGAAGACCCACCATGTAGGGGAGAGATGCACGTTAAATCTGTCGAGAGCTCAAACGTCCACCCGTTGGTGTGGTGATGTAGTTAGGAGAGGGGGTGCCAGCTCAGGTGTCGTCCGCATCACTTGACTATGGTTCAAAATAACACGGAACGTCGCCAAAAGCCCTTGTGTAGCTGAACAGTGCGATGTAAATATTCACTCAGTTACTCACCCAAAATTAACCTCCCAAATATGTTATGACGTGGTAAATAATGATGTGTTTAATAGTATTTGAAAGATGAATGTATACATTTCATACATTTTTCCTTAACTAGTGATTAAAATTTGAGCGATTCGCTCTCGGCGACACCGGTTTCACATAGGTATTCTTTTGCGGTGTCTTGGATAAAAAAAAAAAGAAAAAGGAAAAGCATAAATAAAAAAATATTTCTCTGAAATAAGTACTTTGTTTACCCGAATCCAAGCCGAAACCTGAAAATGATTTTGGTAAAAAATTTGGTTATTGATTCTATACCACACTTTCAATCCTCTAAGTTTCTGCAGGAAAAAAATGTGTAAAAGGGGTTCATCAAAAATTTTTCCCATATTTAAAAATTTTAAAAAATTGTTTTAATTATGAACAATAAGAAATTAATAATAATAAAAATTTTGATACCTACATGAACCTTCGAATTAAGCTATTAAACAGCAGTCGTAACTATTAAACAATTAATTCTTATGTTTCAGTTAGTTTTCACTTAGAAGTAATATCAATTTTGCTATGCTATCAGAACAATTGAAATTTGAAGAGATGAAAACTTGGTATGCAATATAAATATGAAAAAAAATAGTATAACGCAATATTAAACTATAAATTTAATAACGAAAAGAATTACTCATAAAATAGTTAAATCTCATCAAATTCAATTGCATTTTCTACATCAGAACACATTTTTTGTTTTTCAACGTTACGTAACAAAAAGCAAGTTTTGAAACATTTCCTTTTCCTAACGTATTTCGAGTTTTTGAATGTACAAATGAAAAATTAGGGAATATTCTTCCTATTCCAGCAGAATTTGATGGAGATGTTTGGAAAGGTACAACTATTTTGCAAAAGTCTTTAGAAATGCTGCATGCTTTTGCTATACTTCTCCACCATTTATGAACATCAATGGTTTTAATCTCTTGATCTTTAAGAAATGTGTCTGGAAAAGGTTTTTACGCAAAATACGCAAGAATATGCCAATCCAGAATTGCTTGCTCAAACCATTTTTTCACCACAGCAGAATTAGGTTTCTACTCATTATGATTCAACTATTCGCCCCATGCATGACAAGCATCAGCAATTGTTAAAGAATCACTCTCCACTTGCTAATGGCTTTAATTGTCTGATAAGGTCTTTCACTTGTTGATAAAGATTAAAATCCCGTATATGAGCTACAATATTTCAATCTATCTCTTCAAAATTCCGGTTTGTAATTTTTACATATGATGCATGATTTCGAATAAATGTCAGACAAGTCAACTGACTACCTCACCTAGTGCACTCAGGTAATTGAGGTGAAATATATTCACTGCATTCCGTTAATGATGCTCCAGGATCACGGTTATTTCGAAAATACTTGTGAATATTTACTACGTGTTTCATAATACTTGGAGGTGTTATATCCTGTCCTTAAAGGTTTAGTCAATGAGCTCCACAACCATATGTTTTCAGAGTTAAATTCTCAAATTTTTGTTCCAATTCAAATCTTATTTGGTCCATTATTTTAGCATGGTCAGTAACAATGCTTTTAACTTGACAGTCATATTTTTCTGTAGTAATCTGAATAATGTCACTGCATTTTTCATATAAAAATTTTGCTGATTTTTTTGTAACTCCAGTGTTTTCAACATCTACAATTTATGACTCTCCCTTAACTTGAATACAAGATGTTATTATCGATTTATGATGGATATTGCTCAATCCATCAATAACAAGAGTACCTTCATTCCCTTTTAATTTTTCACAAACTAATCCATCCATTTCATTGTAAACAGCCTCTAAAAGGGAGCCTGCCAGTTCTTTTCGTAAAGGGGGCTTAAAACTTGGTCTCAGGATATGGATCAACTTTTTAAATGATTCGCTTACCACAACAGCAAAAGGAATGTTACAGGAACAAGACATTTTTTCAGAAGCCAAATTAATCATCATTTTGTCTTTATTTGAGGTTTTTGAAATAAATTATTTAATATTACCTTCTAAACATTGTTTTTTAACTGTAGGCTGACCTACTTCATCATCCACCATTGAATCAGAGCATTGAATTACTTCCACACATTTACTTGAGGATTTTTTTGCACAGTTAGAAACTGTGCTATCATCCTAGCTACTTTGTTACTTTGTATATGCACAGATGTTTGCTCTTGGCAACAATTTTATCATTTACAGATAGTCGTTGAAAGGAATCTTAAACAGAGTCCAGGTTTCTAAATCCTTTATACATTATCATAAGAAAATATTTTTCTCAGGCTAGAAATGTAGAAACAGAGGGTACCTTAAAAAACAAAAATTGGCTAATATGTTGCTCTTCAGTTTATCTTGAAGCAGAATTCAGCAAAAATGTATGCACCTGTATCTCTTTCTTGTTCCTGATTGGTCAAGATACTCTACAATGCATCTGTTCATCCTTTTCCTTCAGTAAATAACAGTTGGGAAGGAGTAGCAGGTGATGGATGATAAACATTGTAAAGAACATGGAGAAAAACATTTTTCAAAATAATTTGCTCTCATTTTAAATGATCAAATAAAATTGAGGTGTGCAGTCTGCTTGATGAGAATGGGAAAATGGTGAGAATATCACCTAAAAATTACTTTGTCTATGTATGCTTTAGTAATTGAAACCAGAATTTGCTAAAGTAATTTTGTTTTTAATATACAGGGTGTCCAGCCTTAATGTGACCCAATAGCTAATTCCCGAACCGTTCGGTTTAAATATGTACTTCCAATTTGAAAAAATGTTTTAGAAAAAGGTAAGGAATGTTTTTACGTGCTTTTCGAACCAAAAAACCTATTTAGAAAAAAATTACAAAAATTAATTATTTATATGGTCCCCAGGTCCTATCGCTTATATTTAGGAAAAGATGCAGTACACAAAAACAAAGTAAACATAAAAAGTTTCATTTTATTACGATAAAAACTGACCGAGTTATGCCTACATAAAATTGAAGCATCTGAATTGCTCAGAAAAGGGGGTCGTATATACATTGAGTTTAATGAAAAGTAATTCCCTATCTACACAAAGAGCAAAAGAAAAACATCATAGTAATATTGAAACATCGTTTTAAACATCATAGATTGACAATTTGTATTGCTGTATGGCAAACAATAAAAGTTAAATTAAAGGAATACAACTTGTACCGAAAAGATTAAAACAGCTTATTTTAACAAATAGCAGCAAAAGAATACAGGATTTGCCGTTCAAATTATGGCATAATGTGGAATGATGCGCCAATTATAAATTAGGGGCGTTATTATATCAGAATGACCAAATTAACTTAAATAATGTTCAAAATGACTGCCTTCCGCAGAAATGCAGTATCGAACCCGCGTCAGAAACTCCGCCTGTAGTTTCTGCAAAATAGTTGGTGTCACAGACCAGCATGCCATGCTGATTCGATTGAGTAAATCGGATTTACTCGTGGATTAATGTTCATACACATTACTTTTTAGGAAGCCCTAGAGAAAGAAATCCAGAGGACTTCATCTTCTAAAAAATCGGCTAATGGTCCAGATAAAATTTCCGTGTATGATTCTAATGTTAAAGGTCCATTGGGCCAATTAAGGTGCTCTTCCATATTCCGCACCACACATTCACCTACCAACGCTTTTGGTGGCGATTCGGTCGTATTAGATGTGGGATTTCGAGTGACCAATAATGCGTATTAATAGTGCCTTGCCTCGAGAACTTGCATTCATCCGACCACAAAACTTCGTTAAAAAAAATCTGGATTTTCATCCAGTGTATTTAACACGAAATTGCAAAAATTAAAACAACGCTCCTGGTCTCCGGGCATTAGTTCCTGCGCCAGGACTGGACGATAAGGATATGCACCTTACGTATATAATATGTTCCACACCGTCGATTTTGAGTAGGAACAAGCCTTGCTAATATCCCAGACACTACTTTCAGGATGAGCCAGGGCATATCTTAGAACATCCTCAGCGGGTATCCGCAAGCTTGAAGATGTGGCACGAGACAAAGGAATACGTCTATGACAACTCCCGGTTTTATACAAGCGTTGAACAGCACGGGCAATTGTATAAGATGGATGTCTTCGACTGGGAAATTTAATTGCATAAAGTCTTGCCGCCTCTCTCTTATTTCGATTACACTGCACATACAACAGTACCATTTCGCAGTATTCTTCATTTGTATACATCTCGATCTTCCTACTAGAATTCGTAATTTTGCAATTACTAGCGACTACACAACAGATTTTTAATAATCGCCATGATCAGTACCGCATCAAATCAGTCTGAAGCCGCAACAAATAAACCAATTTTTTTTGGAACTGCTTTTGAAATATTTTCTTCGTCCAAAATATTTCATTTCGTCTATATTTTACACGTACAGAATAAATTTTATTTCTTAAGTATTCAATTATTGTATTATTAACGTAATTTATGTACTTTTAAATTTAAAAACGATTTACGTAAGAGTGCCGTGCAAGAGCGAAACTTTCCTGACAGAGTTCCAATTAATTTCACTTTGGAGACGGTCCCTTACTAGCTTCTTGATAACGGCCGGGAAAATTGAGGAAATATACGAATTTCAAAATTCCATAACTCGGCCAGTTTTTATCGTAATAAAATGAAACTTTTTGTGTTTACTTTTTTTTTGTGTGTACTGCATCTTTTCCTAAATATAAGCGATAGGACTTGGGGACCATATAAAAATTTAATTTTGTAATTTTTTTCTAAATAGGTTTTTTGGTTCGAAAAGCACGTAAAAACATTCCTTACCTTTTTAAAACATTTTTCAAATTGGAAGTACATGTCTAAACCGAACGGTTCAAGAATTAGTTATTGGGTCACATTAAGGCTGGACACCCTGTATAGTTATTACTTATTTGTGTATTGAATGGTACAATCTGTAGGTTTAAACGCTTTTAGTGTATATATATATATATATATATATATATAGTAACATAAAATGAAAGAAATACATGGCATAATAAAATTGATAATACAAAATAATATCACTAACGAAGCTAGAAGATTTAAACCAGATTTCAAGAAACACAACTTTAAAAATGATGGAAAAGTCTATTGTAGAAGAATTAACTAAGCGTATGTATAACATGGAACAGAATTAGAACTTTAAAATGTAAGAAACCAAAAGAGTCAATAGACTAAAAAGACCTATTACGATTTCTAAAGCTGTTGCTGAATTAGGACCAGCAAAATTAGGGTTAAATATATTTTATGGATCCAACCTTCCCCTGTTCAGCAGAAATTTTATACATAACAGTAAAATATACCCATATTGAAAAGTTAGGCCTAAAACCAACCACGTGTAATATGCAACCGAAAGAAAAATAAAATAAAAATAATAGAAAATATGAAAGGAAATGAATCTTAACAAAATACAAATACAAATAATTTTGAAAAGGAATAATGAAGCAAAAACTTACATGAAAAAATGCAAATAACCGGAGAGCGGAAAAAAAACTGTACGTACGAGAGCAATCACGCAAAATGACCGTTAAAAATGACGTGTTAAGTTGGTAAAACCAGAAGCAAAAATTAGTGGTGCCATCTGGATAGTTTTTTTGTAATTAAACAAAACAAACAAAAACAAATTGAAAATAATAAAAAACAGAAGGAGAAAAAACAAAGAATAATACTTAAACATTAAAAAGGAGAATTAGAGAGATAATTTAGAAATATATTTAAAAATTAAATTACTTGGATAGTTGTATTCTAAGCAATTATTGCAGAATAGCTTAAAATTATTTTGCTTAACATTATCTGTGACTAAATCGTTATTTCTTTTTATAAAATTTAAGATGATATTTCTAAAAATAGATACATGTAGGTTACTATATGTAGGTTGTGTATATATATATATATATATATATATATATATATATATATATTAAAGACAAACTGCATTCATTTATTGAGAAATGAAGACAATATTTTTTTTATGCCATCATATAAATTTTTTTACAAAATAGGTTACGTTTATACTTATGTTTTGATTGCATTCATTAGGAAAACTTTTTAAAATTGTTTTAACTATGAAATTACTATTAATGAAATATCTATAATTACTATTTTGATTTAAGTCTGTAAAAAATTATATTGTTCTGTCCAGATTTTAAATTTAGCCAATTTTCCTAGTTTTGGCCATTTTTGCCGGTTTTGAACAGGTTTTTTCCAGTTTTTACCACTCTCCTGACAAAAATATCATTTTGCCGGCAAAATGACCAATCCTAGGGAAAAATTTAGTAAATTGTAAGCTCCGAAACTTTATTATTTAGATAGTCAATCGACACTTGTATGTATTATACACTTCTTTAAATGTAAGTAAAATATTAGTGTCTGTGTATGTGCACGGCAATTGTACTCACTTAAATAAGCTCGAATCCTTCTACAGATATATTTTATTTGTTTTCTCTCTTTAATCTGATACATGTGTGTGTATTTGGTTGTGGAAAAGTCATAACTTAGATTATTAAGAAAACTATAAATTTCAAATGATTTCTAATGTTACTGTACACTAAAATATATTATTCTCATTTTCCATATATACTAAATTTCCTAATACGATTGAAATTAAAATATGAGAAATTTTTTCTAGTTTTCCTACGTAAGGGCTCTTTAATTGAGTCAAATTTTAGAAGCGGACCCATTGACCAAAAATATTCTTGGAATATTTTCTTTCTATAAAAATCCCATAATTTATATAGCTTTCTATTCGTAAGTAGTTTTAATGATTACGGAAAATAGTAATCTTAATATCTTTGTATGAAAAACCCTATGTTAAGAGCAGTTAAAGTATTGAAAGAGATTTTTAAAAAAACACGCAGAGAGTCCCTTAAACAATAATAGCAGTCGGACGTCTATTTAACGTAGTCACTAAATCTCGAAAAAAGTTCGTATTGTGGAAAATTCGTTAAATAGTGGTTCATCTATTTATATAAATTTTAGAATCCTCATAAAACAAATTTTAAATTTAAAAACATTGCATTTTACACTGAATATCATAAATTAAGGAAAGATCACAAGAATAATCATAACTTGCCTCCAAATAAGCCGATCTCTATGAAATTTGAATATATTGTTATATTAAAATTAGCTGAACGGTATTACATTACAGAAAATAGTGGCGATGCAGTCGGAATACGTCATTTGCGAGAAGCATTAAGACTAATGTCTCGCGGCAATTGTCGCTGTGCGTATGAGATTAGAAATGCGGTATAGCGAAATTGTGAAAATAACCTCCAGGCATCATTTGACGGAACAACTGCGATGGCAAGCTAATGGACTAGAGGCGGGGAACTAGAGGCTATTTTTTAGGGCTTAATTTTTAAGTTAATGCTTTCAAACTTCACACATTAATTTTTGGAAAGCGAAGGACTTTTAAATAAAAAATGTACAAAAAATACTGTTTAGATTATTTCTTGCAATAACGTTATTTTACGAAAATCACAAATTTTTTTTAAAATCCGTAATTTTTAAGCAATTTTTTCAATCTTCGCACAGAAGTTTGATAACATTATTCTACAAACGCAACACAAGTTTCTTATGATATTCTTAATAAATAACGAAGTTATTCAAAATTAAGTTAAAAATTTCGACAATTTTTCGAAAAATCTTTAAAAAAAAGTTTTGGGCATTTTATTTTTTAAATGACTGGTTTTAAGAGAAAAAGGCTTGAAGTTATTTAAGTGCGGAATATCGTTTTTATAACACGAAAATAAATTCATACGCAAAGATTTCGAAATAATTTTCATAAAAACGCATCCCGTTTAACTATTTTTTAAACAAAATCTTAAGAGATAGAAAATATTATTATTTTGCAAAAACATTGTACTGTATAGTGGCGAAAGAAATGATCTTTCTGATTCTGTAATTATTTTTTGTCTGATTTAAAAAACAAAAATCGGACGGCTGTTTAAATAACGTCGAGAATAGCGAAAATTTTCACCCTCTGTTCATTCACGACGCTAGGCGGGGAAAATAACGCGCAGGGTTAAGACAATTAAGCGTTTTAAGGTTTTTAATTAATCTTTTAAGCTAATTACAATATCGGAATGAAAAATAGTTCACGTCCTATTCTCAGACCTACTGAATATACGCACAAAATTGCATAAGAATCAGCCACGCCGTTTCGGAGGAGTTTGGTTACAAACACTGTGACACGAGAATTTTATATATTAAAATATAAATGAGGACCATAAACAAACATTCACAATTTCAGCCGCCTGGCTTATAGTTTTGCTCTTATAAAAGAAAATCTGCTAATTGTGCCGCGTTTTTACTTTGTTGCTGTTTGTGCCGATTTTTTTACATCCTTTAACTCATGACAGAATTGACCAAACAAAGATCAGCAAAACATCTTTTTTAGTGTAAAATGTCCCTTTTTCAAGGAGCATAAATTTGAAATTATTTTATCGGCACCTTATGAGGTATGAAACACTACAGCGATTTACTGTAAAAATATTGTGCATTTCTTTTTCATCAAACTAATATATTAAGTAAATGCTTTCGCTTTCGATGAAAGGATTACATATTTCCTTTAGATAATTCTGTTTACAAATTTTGAAGGCGTTTCTCCTTCTTAAAAATCTCAAGGAAAAGAAGCTAATAGCTTAAGCTACTCAAAATTTAGTTTTACTTATGCCAGTTCGGTTTTGTTAACAGATTTGGTAATGTCTGCTATTGATGAGAGATGAAAAATTTTAATTGTATTAGTTTTAATGGCTACATTTTTCTTCACGAATTATTCTCTTTGTTAGTCAGTAAAACTCAATGATACCTAGAGTTATATATATATATAAATAAATATAACAAACTTACTTCAACTTATACACTCCCAAATGTTATTTCGTAAAAGGTTGTAAAAACATATTGGGGGGGGGGGAATTTGCTATTTAAATATTGCAACTCATTCGGCACATTTCTTTGAAATCATCCTATTTGATGGACAATCAACATCTGCGCTAAGTTTGACGAAACAGTTTTTTAAAATTTTTTTAAAGCATTCAATAAGTTAAGAGGATTTTTTAATAACTTAAGTATTCTGAAGTATATCGGAAAATTTGTAGGTCTAAAGATAGTTTAGTATTTATTTGTCATTTAAATAAACAGTTAAAATGTATTACAATGATTTTTGTAGATTTCGTGGTACATTTTGATAAAATATATAAATTCCTCTTTTGTGTGTTAATATATTATAGATAAACGGCAGTTTTGAGTTATTTCGTTTAGTAAAATAAACAAAATGTGTATATGAAATCAGCGAAGACCGTAGATTTAGCTAGACCGAAAATAATTTTATTTTGGTCATCCAAAAAATATAACTTTGTCTCTTTATAACTTTGTCTCTTTTTAGTATGTAAACTTTTCGAAAAACCATTCCAATGTTTTTGATTTTTCCAGTTTTCGAAACCCTAGAAGCTGGGTATATACCGCCGGGAGCTCGCATTTCCTATGGACTAAATTCATGTGACGTCACGATCACGTGAAAACTGTCACGTGATTACGCTGCCGTTTGTTTACTACCATCGCTAGGACTATTTTGCTATCGCAGTTTCACATTGTACTTTTAAAAATGTCTCATTTTGCTAAAATGGTTGTTCAATCAATAAATGAAAATATGATTGACGAAAAAAATCCCTTTTTTTCATATACCAGGGCAAAATATCAGTGTTTTGAAAGCATGTTGAAACGTGAGGATTATAAACCATCTCCTCCCTATTTATTATGTATGCAATTACTTTGAAGAATATTTTCAATACCGACGCCAGCTTAAACCAAGCTTTATTCTCACTATTGTTGTCTTCACAAAAGAAACCTGTTCTAAAAGGATTTTGGAGAGGTGTAGACTTTCACAAACACATGTAAATACTTCAAAGCAAATTTTTTATTTTAAATAAAATTATATTTAGATCATACATAAGAAAGTAAAATATGTTAGTTAACTTAAGCAAATTTTTGTTTCTTTTAAATGAAGTTATATTGAGAACATATAATGTTTAATTAACTTAAGTTTTACTTATTTTACGCATCTTCAGAGTAGTAACAGAGGTACTTAAGTATTTAATTATCTAAGATTCGAACACAAGAATCTGTTTATAGATAAATCATACTATTATTTTTTATAAACTATATGTAATTCAATAAGAAGAAAAATATATTTAAGATTAAAGATAATTAAATTTCTGATAATTATTGCACCTTTTCTTATGAAACATTCCCTTAATATTGTATAATAATTTTTAAAAAGTAGATCAACGTATATATTAAAGGCACTTTATACAAAGACAATTAAAAAAAAGTATTCAATTTGTCATAAAAAATTGAATGCGAACTTTTAATATAGTTCATACTAGCATTAATAACATTAATTTGTGATCCAAGTGTCGCATACCCATGCATTATATTTAGTATCCCAGATATAAAAATGCAATTTCCAATAGAAAACTATTCAGTTCTGCAAAGCATTGTACTAACGAGTAAAATTACAAACACATGTTTATTTAATGCATGGTTTTTTTTTCAGGAAAGTTAAAATTTTTTGCAATTTTTTTTTCGATACTTAATATAACAAGGTTTTTAAGCATTCTGTACACATGCATGACTGAAGGTAACTCTTTAGTAATTTTAATGTGCTTAAAGAGCACTTGCTATAGTGACTGCAACTTAGAGAAAAGTATTAAAACAGTTAATACATGTAGAAATAACTCATTATAATCATTTAGTTAATTATTAGCCCTGATTATGTACTTTATATGTAGTTAAATAACTCATAATAATGAATAATCACATTACAATGAATATATCCTGAAAATTATATGTTAATATGAATCATTGCTTTAACTAAAAAATGAAATAGTATTTTCTTTTATTACTTTAAACAATCATTTGTAAAAAAAATTTCAAACATTTTTAAAGAATAATTACTAAGTAAATCAGACAGTCAAAGATGGAGAATGTTATTTTATTAGAAACATTTCAAATATCTTTAAATGCTCCATAATATTGTAAAACACATACATATATATAAAGTATTTATATGCAATACATTGTAAAAATAAAATTCATTTTCATTCAGTAACTGTTCCACAGTAAAATAAAATATTCATTCGAATTTTAAGTGTAAGTAGGCAAACTTGATGTAAATATAATGTTAAAAAAAATTCATTTTCATGACAGGATAAATACCATATCAACTCTAATATTTTATGTACAAAAAAAAGGGGGGGGGGAGGCGATGGAAAAAAATACACTTTCACCAAAGAATAATTATCTACATTTATCTAAAACTTTACCTAATAATCTATATACACAGGCTTCAAGAAACAAACGTTTTTGCAAGTTTAAAAAGTACTTAAAAAAAAAAAATAATAAGATAACAACAAATCATCAAATTAAATTTGATCATTTCTAAAAATTGTTGCCTTTTGTGATGGTATCATTTCCCTTAAGAATATTTTATTTTAATTTAAAGAAAGAAATGACATCAATTTTTAACAGTTAATAATAATTATTAATAATTTAGAAATCAATAATTTGTGAAATGTAAAAATCAAAGAAAAATTTATTTAATTTTTGTAAACATTCCTTTCACAAATTATCATCAAATTGTTTTTCTTCAGAATAAATATTTTCTCTTGACTTTGAATTATGAATTAAAATTATAAACAGACATTTTTTTATATTATATACACTTAACTGACTCTATTTGATAATAATAGTGAGTTCTTTTTAAGGAAACGATACAATTGTTATTCGATAGTCAAACAGTTTCAAGTTTTTTAAAAGAAGTTGTATTGATCCTATATACTGTAAGCCATTCTTGCGCAAAAATATATAATTAATAACTACTAAATTAATTAAGAATTAAAATATCTATTAGCTGTGTACCAAGTGCTAGGATCCCAACCTAAATAAATATACCAGCTAACACTATTTAAAGCAGACGAATATCTAATTAGATAAATAAATCAGAATAAAGCAAAAATTATATCAAAGAGTTGTTGAGAGTTTTTCCTAACAAATATATACACTAGAATAATGAATAAAATACAATGATATCATATATTTTAATTAGATAAATTAAAGCTAAAGAATGTCAACAACTTGCAAATTGGATTCTACCACAGTATTGAAAAGCACGTGCAATTGTTGCCCAATTTGTTACGTGATTACTCGCTTGATGCCAGTCAGTCGCGAATTTCCCCTATTGGACGAAAATCAAATCTCTGACTTCCAAAGGCCTATCGACGAGCAGGAAATGGAAACGTTCAACACAATGTTTGAAGAAGTAGGTGCATTGTTTTTTCTTCTAAATATAGTCAGACCCTATTTAACATTTTCTTTCTCCGATAAAAGTGAATTCAAAAACCTATTCATCGAAAAATAATCCCTAAATAACGAATAATTTCAAAAGCTGCAAATTATTTTTGTTAGTTTGTGTTAGAAAAAATTGGATTTTTTTTTAAATGACATTCTTTTTGTCCGGAACAAAGAAAAGATTTTTTTTTTTAAATAAACAAATTTCGACAGCCAAAGAAGCACATTGTACTTTACAAGTGCAGATAGGTCATAAGTGTAACTTATCGTGTGCGTTTTAAATAAAACAGGAAACTCTTTTCTTATCTCATTCCACTCCACAACTTAAGGGATATTATATACGATTTAAACGATTACGTTGCATTTGATGACGGACTTCCTGTCCCTGGAACTGAAGCTAAGGAAATTGTTGATTTGTTGGATCCGATGAATAGTGATTTGGATGCAGAAATTGGTAATGAAACTCTTATCAAATCTGTTACAATTCCTGAGGCCTTACATTGCTTAGAAACTGTGAAAACATTCTTTATGCAGCAGTATGTAAATGACGTAGTATTTTCTTTTGGACATATAGTCAAAAAAGAACCCTTTCGAGTCAGGAATCAAAAAGATTTTCAAGTTTACCAGTTTAAAAATTCCCATTTAACTGGCAAGTAATAATTCAATGATACTCTTTTTAGCTTTCGAATAAAAAGTGTATAGTTTCTAACTGTGGATATTTTTTGTGTAGATGTTTATTGTAGAATATCCAAAAGATAAATGCAAAAATATTGTACTTTATTTGGACCCCGATATAACAAATAACCCCGATAAAAGGAACAAAATGTTCGGTCTCGAAGAATTTGTAAAATCGAAATGCAGAAGTATGTTTTTGTTCACTGCTTAATGTCAGCGTGTCTTTGTCTTTCTTTTTAATTTGTGTCTGTAAACAAAGTGAATTATCACACAGTGTATGATTGCATTAAATAAATAGTTACTTTCAAAGGTATTAAAAATTATTTTAAACTCTTCAAATTTATTAATTTTGTTCTCTTACTTACAGCCTTTAAATTTAACAAAGATGTCTGAAGAAGACGTTGCCTTTCAAACACATAATTTCTGGAAATCAGATATTGAAGTGGAAGATGAATATCATCCAGATGAAACGCATAACAGGATGGTTTCAGATGTAATTATACAATTTTTCTCTACTAAATACATATGTAATAGCTCTCCACTATTAAATATTCTTTATAGAGAGATTTTGTTTGAGTTAGTTTTGATTCTTTCTTTTCCAAGACATCACGTATGGATGAATTCTTTTGGTTCAATGAGTTGTGGAAAAAGAAGTATTCCCTGCTTTACGGGGAAATACTTTTTCTACAACTCATTGCATTGAAAAACTGCTTTTTTTGACATCTTTAATGTGAGATGATGTAATATTAGATTATTATTATTCAGTGGATAATGCAATATTGCAAATGAAGTACACGTTTGTTCATTTACTAATGTCCGCGAGTGTTTGTCTTTCTTTTTGCTTTGCTTTCATAAACAAAAGAAATCATCACATAGTATACAATTGCTTTAAACAATAAAAAAAATCAGTGTTACTTTCAAAGGTATTTAAGAAATTAATTGAAACTCTTCAAATTTATTAATTTTGCTCTCTTACTTACAGCGTTTGACTTCTTCAGCCGATAGCCTTTCCTTGCTTGCTTCCAATACATTCAGAGAATTGAATATTGAAGTGGGAGATGGATATTATCCAGATGAAGCGCATAACAAGAGGGTTTCAGATGTAAGTATATTATTTTTCTCTTCTAAATACATATGTAAAATCTCTCTACTTAAATATTCTTTTCAGAGATTTTATTTGAGTTAGTTTTGATTCTCTTTCTTCCAAGCCATCATGTAATGAATTCTTTTAGTTCAATAAGTTGTGGTAAAGAAAAATTCTCTGCTTTACGGGGAATAATTTTTCTACAACTCATTGCATTTAAAAACTGCTTTTTTGACACACTTTAATGCGAGATGATGTAATATTAGATTATTAATTTAATCAGTGGATAAGGCAATACTACAAATGAAAAACACTTTTGTTCATTTCCTAATGTCCGCGTGTGTTTGTCTCTCTTTTTGCTTTGCGTTCAAAAACAAAAGAAATCGTCACATAGTATATAATTGCCTAAAAACAATAAAAACTCGCATTTACTTTCAAAGGTATTTAAGAAAGTAATTCAAACTCTTCAAATTTACTAATTATGTTCCCTTACTTACAGCCTTTGCGGCGTTCAAAGACAACTTGCTCAGTAAAGGATGATATCAATCCCTTCACTCTTTGTGCATATCAATCTTCAATGTTAGATAGAAAATGTTTCGTTGCTAAAGGCAACGTAAATCGTAGCAGAATTGGAGGGTTAGAGGAAGCGCCTGTACGCAAAAAATCAAGGAAAGAAGTCAAAAAGAAATATTTAGAAGTAAGCTTATTACAAAAGTATTTTGTTATTTCAATTTGACATGAACCTTTTTTCTGAGAAACAACAAATGATGCAAAACGAGAAACACACTATACATTAAGTAGAAAGTATAAGTTTATTAGTAGTTCCTAATAGAAATTTATAAGGTTAAAATAATAGCTCAATTGTGATCAAAAATTTCATTTCATTTTTGCCTGCTTGGTTTCCAAGATAATATGGCATGTGTGTGTGTGTGTGTGTGTGTGAGGGGTACGGGATAACTGTGTAAAGTGATTTTTCTTCCTTTATGATATCCAACTACCCCAAAATCATGAGTTTTGCCCAAAATTGACAATTTTTTTGTGATTTTATTTTATAGGCCATCTTATTAGCTTTACAAAAATAACAAGTTTATTATTTTCCGTTCACTAGAACGCAAACTACAAGTGCTTTAGTAAAAGCAGATACCAGTACTTTAAACAAGATGTCATACTTTAAAACGCGCTTTACTCGAAATGTATTTTTTTGGAAATACTCAAACGGGGCCAGCGATTGCTAAAAAGGTTTTGAAAATAATTAACTTAAATTTTTTGTGTACGTTCTGTATAATAGTAGAAGTGTTTTAACTTTCAGATTTATCAATCACTGTTTTATTACAACATTTACAAGCCCTTATGTTCATATAACCACTGTTTTTCTAAGCAACTTCATGTAATAAGAAAGATAAAGTGCTCTAGTTTTTGTAAAAATTAAAATATCTCTTTTCCTAAAGGTCATTTCAAAAATGAATAACATAGCAACACATCAGAATTGAAAAGTTAAAAATCTATTTATAAACTTTTGGTACAGAATGGGCCGCGTTTATGTTTTTTCACCCATTTTTTCCCATTTTAGTAATAATAATTTCTTTTTCTATTCTTAATTTTAGCATATTTTTCTTAAAATGCTAAACAAATCTATAAATAACAAAAAAAATCCCGTATCTCCATTTTTTAAAATAATTTGTCGCAAGTAGTCGTATACCTTAAATGCCTTAAAAATCTACAAAAAGTGTTAATTTTTTGCATTAAATCTCTCTCCTATTTGTGGAGCATATTGCTCGTACTTTTCTGGTATGAGTATGCCATGTAATGCAATTAGTGTATTACCATGTACTAAAAAAATGGCATTTCTTTTTAAAAAAATATTTATAGTTTTGATTTTCCTTAAATGTTTATATCTTTTACACATGAATAACTGTTCCTTCAGAATTTAAATTTAAGTTTTTGTGATGTAACTCCTACTTATATTCAAACAGGGCAATAAATTTTATGTTTTACTTATTGTATGTGTCTGAGAATATTTCTTACTATAAAGTGCAATTTTTTCAAAAAAATTTAAATTGTGAAACTTTTAAGTAATCGATGTTATCACTATTTTATATGCTAATATTTTGTTATAGAAAGAACTTAGAGTTTTAGAAATATAAGAATTTTGAAGGGAAAAAAAGTTTTTATATGTAATAGAGGGAAAAGAAAAAAATGTATTTGCGTATTATACCGTCGGTAAATGTCATATTAAGTCTTTTCCAAATTCCGAGATACACAGCCAATTGTAGAAACAATTCCCTCTCACGTTCGAACACAGTACAGTAGAACGTCGTTTAACCGAACGTTTATTATCCGGAGCGTCAAATATCCGGATCAAAGTCCGGTTACGTTTTGAAACAGTGTAATGCTCAACAATTACTTCGCGTGAAGCCAAAAGTGACGAAAAAATCTAAGATGAGGGATATTTGGGGAATTTCAGTTGTGTGATTTGGTAAATATCTGCGCGGAATATTTGGTCAGTTTGTTTCTAAGTGTGTGTGTGTAGGGGGTATTCGTGCTCTTTTGTTGAGTTTTGTTGATGTAGAAACCAGGATGGCATGTGATGCAGAAGACTGGATTTCAAATGCTAAATGATGACGAGATTGTGACTTCCGTCCAAGAAGAATCCGACCCTATCGACGATGAAGACGAGGGCAACAACAACGAAAGTAGCGAGGGTCGATCAAATGCTGACGCATTTTCTGCATTAGAAACAGCTATGGAGTGGTGCGAACAACAATCAAAGTGCTGTCCTACTCAACTACTGCTGCTCAAGAGAATCAAAACCTTGCAGCGAAAAGGTGTAGAATGGTACATTGAAAAATTGGTGATTATTTTCCACAATAAAGGTAAAATTGTGACATTTTGTACCTATTTTGGTTTTTCTTCAAGCACGTTTCCCGCATGGGATGATTTTCAATATTCGTATAGTGTCTGGTTTCATATATTGCATGTATCGCATTCGGTTTTTGGTTATCCGAACAATCGCGTATCCGAACAGTGCCCTGTCCCAATTCATTCGGATAAAAGACGTTCTACTGTATTGAAAAAAGATGACAGCATTTGGCGACATCTTTAGAAATGACAATGTCTATCCTTTTCATATAATTGGTCGACGTTATAATACAGGGGCACTCAAAATTTTTGTTCCTTCGCGCCACGTACATATGATAGGTGTTTCATGCAGGTCGCAACTTGAGGATAATGGGGGGGGGGGGGAGGAACACTCAAAGACTTTTGTTCATAAACAAAAGAAATCGTCACATAGTATATAATTGCCTAAAAACAATAAAAACTCGCATTTACTTTCAAAGGTATTTAAGAAAGTAATTCAAACTCTTCAAATTTACTAATTATGTTCCCTTACTTACAGCCTTTGCAGCGTTCAAAGACAACTTGCTCAGTAAAGGATGATATCAATCCCTTCACTCTTTGTGCATATCAATCTTCAATGTTAGATAGAAAATGTTTCGTTGCTAAAGGCAACGTAAATCGTAGCAGAATTAGAGGGTTAGAGAAAGCGCCTGTATGCAGAAAATCAAGGAAAGAAGTCAAAAAGAAATATTTAGAAGTAAGCTTATTACAAAAGTATTTTGTTATTTCCATTTTACATGAACCTTTTTTCTGAGAAACAACAAATGACGCAAAACGAGAAACACTATATATATATATATATATATATATATATATATATTGCATTAAGTAGAAAGTATAAGTTTATTAGTAGTTCCTAATAGAAATTTATAAGGTTAAAATGATAGCTCAATTGTGATCAAAAATTTCATTTCATTTTTGCCTGCTTGGTTTCCAAGATAATATGGCATGTGTGTGTGTGTGTGTGTGTGAGGGGTACGGGATAACTGTGTAAAGTGATTTTTCTTCCTTTATGATATGCAACTACCCCAAAATCATGAGTTTTGCCCAAAATTGACATTTTTTTTGTGATTTTATTTTATAGGCCATCTTATAAGCTTTACAAAAATAACAAGTTTATTATTTTCCGTTCACTAGAACGCAAACTACAAGTGCTTTAGTAAAAGCAGATACCAGTACTTAAACAAGATGTCATACTTTAAAACGCGCTTTACTCGAAATGTATTTTTTTGGAAATACTCAAACGGGGCCAGCGATTGCTAAAAAGGTTTTGAAAATAATTAACTTAAATTTTTTGTGTACGTTCTGTATAATAGTAGAAGTGTTTTAACTTTCAGATTTATCAATCACTGTTTTATTACAACATTTACAAGCCCTTATGTTCATATAACCACTGTTTTTCTAAGCAACTTCATGTAATAAGAAAGATAAAGTGCTCTAGTTTTTGTAAAAATTAAAATATCTCTTTTCCTAAAGGTCATTTCAAAAATGAATAACATAGCAACACATCAGAATTGAAAAGTTAAAAATCTATTTATAAACTTTTGGTAAAGAATGGGCCGCGTTTATGTTTTTTCACCCATTTTTTCCCATTTTAGTAATAATAATTTCTTTTTCTATTCTTAATTTTAGCATATATTTCTTAAAATGCTAAACAAATCTATAAATAACAAAAAAAATCCCGTATCTCCATTTTTTAAAATAATTTGTCGCAAGTAGTCGTATACCTTAAATGCCTTAAAAATCTACAAAAAGTGTTAATTTTTTGCATTAAATCTCTCTCCTATTTGTGGAGCATATTGCTCGTACTTTTCTGGTATGAGTATGCCATGTAATGCAATTAGTATTACCATGTACTAAAAAAATGGCATTTCTTTTTAAAAAAAATATTTATAGTTTGGTTTTCCTTAAATGTTTATATCTTTTACACATGAATAACTGTTCCTTCAGAATTTAAATTTAAGTTTTTGTGATGAAACTCCTACTTATATTCAAACAGGGCAATAAATTTTATGTTTTACTTATTGTATGTGTCTGAGAATATTTCTTACTATAAAGTGCAATTTTTTCAAAAAAATTTAAATTGTTAAACTTTTAAGTAATCGATGTTATCACTATTTTATATGCTAATATTTTGTTATAGAAAGAACTTAGAGTTTTAGAAATATAAGAATTTTGAAGGGAAAAAAAGTTTTTAAATGTAATAGAGGGAAAAGAAAAAAATGTATTTGCGTATTATACCGTCGGTAAATGTCATATTAAAAGTCTTTTCCAAATTCCGAGATACACAGCCAATTGTAGAAACAGTTCCCTCTCACGTTCGAACACAGTACAGTAGAACGTCGTTTAACCGAACGTTTATTATCCGGAGCGTCAAATATCCGGATCAAAGTCCGGTTACATTTTAGAACAGTGTAATGCTCAACAATTATTTCGCGTGAAGCCAAAAGTGACGGGAAAATCTAAGATGAGGGATATTTGGGGAATTTCAGTTGTGTGATTTGGTAAATATCTGCGCGGAATATTTGGTCAGTTTGTTTCTAAGTGTGTGTGTGTAGGGGGTATTCGTGACTCTTTTTTGAGTTTTGTTGATGTAGAAACCAGGATGGCATGTGATGCAGAAGACTGGATTTCAAATGCTAAATGATGACGAGATTGTGACTTCCGTCCAAGAAGAATCCGACCCTATCGACGATGAAGACGAGGGCAACAACAACGAAAGTAGCGAGGGTCGATCAAATGCTGACGCATTTTCTGCATTAGAAACAGCTATGGAGTGGTGCGAACAACAATCAAAGTGCTGTCCTACTCAACTACTGCTGCTCAAGAGAATCAAAACCTTGCAGCGAAAAGGTGTAGAATGGTACATTGAAAAATTGGTGATTATTTTCCACAATAAAGGTAAAATTGTGACATTTTGTACCTATTTTGGTTTTTCTTCAAGCACGTTTCCCGCATGGGATGATTTTCAATATTCGTATAGTGTCTGGTTTCATATATTGCATGTATCGCATTCGGTTTTTGGTTATCCGAACAATCGCGTATCCGAACAGTGCCCTGTCCCAATTCATTCGGATAAAAGACGTTCTACTGTATTGAAAAAAGATGACAGCATTTGGCGACATCTTTAGAAATGACAATGTCTATCCTTTTCATATAATTGGTCGACGTTATAATACAGGGGCACTCAAAATTTTTTTCCTTCGCGCCACGTACATATGATAGGTGTTTCATGCAGGTCGCAACTTGAGGATAATGGGGGGGGGGGGAGGAACACTCAAAGACTTTTGTTCATAAACAAAAGAAATCGTCACATAGTATATAATTGCCTAAAAACAATAAAAACTCGCATTTACTTTCAAAGGTATTTAAGAAAGTAATTCAAACTCTTCAAATTTACTAATTATGTTCCCTTACTTACAGCCTTTGCAGCGTTCAAAGACAACTTGCTCAGTAAAGGATGATATCAATCTCTTCCCTCTTCGTGCACATCAATCTTCAATGTTAGATAGAAAATGTTTCGTTGCTAAAGGCAACGTAAATCGTAGCAGAATTGGAGGGTTAGAGGAAGCGCCTGTATGCAGAAAATCAAGGAAAGAAGTCAAAAAGAAATATTTAGAAGTAAGCTTATTACAAAAGTATTTTGTTATTTCAATTTGACATGAACCTTTTTTCTGAGAAACAACAAATGACGCAAAACGAGAAACACTATATATATATACATATATATATATATATATATATATATATATTGCATTAAGTAGAAAGTATAAGTTTATTAGTAGTTCCTAATAGAAATTTATAAGGTTAAAATGATAGCTCAATTGTGATCAAAAATTTCATTTCATTTTTGCCTGCTTGGTTTCCAAGATAATATGGCATGTGTGTGTGTGTGTGTGTGAGGGGTACGGGATAACTGTGTAAAGTGATTTTTCTTCCTTTATGATATGCAACTACCCCAAAATCATGAGTTTTGCCCAAAATTGACATTTTTTTTGTGATTTTATTTTATAGGCCATCTTATTAGCTTTACAAAAATAACAAGTTTATTATTTTCCGTTCACTAGAACGCAAACTACAAGTGCTTTAGTAAAAGCAGATACCAGTACTTTAAACAAGATGTCATACTTTAAAAGCGCTTTACTCGAAATGTATTTTTTTGGAAATACTCAAACGGGGCCAGCGATTGCTAAAAAGGTTTTGAAAATAATTAACTTAAATTTTTTGTGTACGTTCTGTATAATAGTAGAAGTGTTTTAACTTTCAGATTTATCAATCACTGTTTTATTACAACATTTACAAGCCCTTATGTTCATATAACCACTGTTTTTCTAAGCAACTTCATGTAATAAGAAAGATAAAGTGCTCTAGTTTTTGTAAAAATTAAAATATCTCTTTTCCTAAAGGTCATTTCAAAAATGAATAACATAGCAACACATCAGAATTGAAAAGTTAAAAATCTATTTATAAACTTTTGGTACAGAATGGGCCGCGTTTATGTTTTTTCACCCATTTTTTCCCATTTTAGTAATAATAATTTCTTTTTCTACTCTTAATTTTAGCATATTTTTCTTAAAATGCTAAACAAATCTATAAATAACAAAAAAAATCCCGTATCTCCATTTTTTAAAATAATTTGTCGCAAGTAGTCGTATATCTTAAATGCCTTAAAAATCTACAAAAAGTGTTAATTTTTTGCATTAAATCTCTCTCCTATTTGTGGAGCATATTGCTCGTACTTTTCTGGTATGAGTATGCCATGTAATGCAATTAGTATTACCATGTACTAAAAAAATGGCCTTTCTTTTTAAAAAAATATTTATAGTTTTGATTTTCCTTAAATGTTTATATCTTTTACACATGAATAACTGTTCCTTCAGAATTTAAATTTAAGTTTTTGTGATGTAACTCCTACTTATATTCAAACAGGGCAATAAATTTTATGTTTTACTTATTGTATGTGTCTGAGAATATTTCTTACTATAAAGTGCAATTTTTTCAAAAAAATTTAAATTGTGAAACTTTTAAGTAATCGATGTTATCACTATTTTATATGCTAATATTTTGTTATAGAAAGAACTTAGAGTTTTAGAAATATAAGAATTTTGAAGGGAAAAAAAGTTTTTATATGTAATAGAGGGAAAAGAAAAAAAGGTATTTGCGTATTATACCGTCGGTAAATGTCATATTAAAAGTCTTTTCCAAATTCCGAGATACACAGCCAATTGTAGAAACAGTTCCCTCTCACGTTCGAACATAGTACAGTAGAACGTCGTTTAACCGAACGTTTATTATCCGGAGCGTCAAATATCCGGATCAAAGTCCGGTTACGTTTTGGAACAGTGTAATGCTCAACAATTACTTCGCGTGAAGCCAAAAGTGACGGGAAAATCTAAGATGAGGGATATTTGGGGAATTTCAGTTGTGTGATTTGGTAAATATCTGCGCGGAATATTTGGTCAGTTTGTTTCTAAGTGTGTGTGTGAAGGGGGTATTCGTGCTCTTTTGTTGAGTTTTGTTGATGTAGAAACCAGGATGGCATGTGATGCAGAAGACTGGATTTCAAATGCTAAATGATGACGAGATTGTGACTTCCGTCCAAGAAGAATCCGACCCTATCGACGATGAAGACGAGGGCAACAACAACGAAAGTAGCGAGGGTCGATCAAATGCTGACGTATTTTCTGCATTAGAAACAGCTATGGAGTGGTGCGAACAACAATCAAAGTGCTGTCCTACTCAACTACTGCTGCTCAAGAGAATCAAAACCTTGCAGCGAAAAGGTGTAGAATGGTACATTGAAAAATTGGTGATTATTTTCCACAATAAAGGTAAAATTGTGACATTTTGTACCTATTTTGGTTTTTCTTCCAGCACGTTTTCCGCATGGGATGATTTTCAATATTCGTACAGTGTCTGGTTTCATATATTGCATGTATCGCATTCGGTTTTTGGTTATCCGAACAATCGCTTATCCGAACAGTGCCCTGTCCCAATTCATTCGGATAAAAGACGTTCTACTGTATTGAAAAAAGATGACAGCATTTGGCGACATCTTTAGAAATGACAATGTCTATCCTTTTCATATAATTGGTCGACGTTATAATACAGGGGCACTCAAAATTTTTTTCCTTCGCGCCACGTACATATGATAGGTGTTTCATGAAGGTCGCAACTTGAGGATAATGGGGGGAGGGGAGGAACACTCAAAGACCAAAGTAACAACGGAGAAAGCAAAATTGATCAAAATATTAAAACTTATATTCAGCTTTTATATTTTAAACTATATTAACCTTTCTATTAAACACAGACAATAAATATGTATTTTTATGCATTTCTTATAGAGTTACGGGGTAGTTTCGATTTCTTCTTTCATCCGCAGGACGAAGCCTCTTGTTTCCTTTATAATGTCAAAAAAGCAAATTGCTTGCTTGATTGAGTGAACTTTCCTCTAAATTTATAAAGCATTGTTTTTAAATAATTGAGTTTCTTTGTGATATGTGGCATGACCGGGACCGCTTTCGAGACTCAGAAAACGCCGGTGGGCAACATGTGGCCCGCAGGTCGAATACTCCTGGTATAATAAATTAATAGAAAAAATAAATAAATAATTAATAACAAAAATGTAGAAAAAGTGTAGAATAATTGGAGAACGCTTAGTCAATTTTACAGAAAATATCTGAAAAAGAAATATAATAGTCGAATTTGAAGAATTGTTTTTTGACGATATATAAATACTTTATAATCCCATTTTATATATAAAATTAATTTTTGTTCTTTGGATCATTTTGAGCCATTTTCTCTTTGAGTAAATACAAGAAAAATGTTCTCATATAAGTAAAATTCTCTCAAACGTTTCAATACTGAAAACTAAAACGGAATTTTAGGACTTTTGTTTTGACTTTAAAAATTATTCAAATACTATGTAATAAATTGAAGGAAGTTGAATTTTAATTAAATTTTTTGGTGAAAGGTAGGTTTTAGTTCGTGTGCAAATTATCAGATGTACTTTCTATATTAAAAATTAAAATAAGCTATAAATTCAAAAAAATTGCTTGTTTTGGCTATCGTTTAAAATGATTAAGCTGGAGTGAGTGAATATTAACGTTGCACTGTTAAGTTATACGAGGGCTTCACTATGGATTAACAGTTATTTTAAATAATTTAGTGAAAAAGAAAACTTTCTTCCTAAAATAATTTAAAAATCAACATTTTTTCCTGTAAAGATGAGATGCGCATTAATAAATGCAATGTTTGCCAGCAGCCAAATAGCCCGCACGCTGTTCGGAAGGACATAGAGAAAGATATATTAAAGAATCAGCTTTTCTGAAATTCTTGTTTTCCTAACGTTGCTAGCTCTCGTACTATAAGGAAATTGTTGATTTTTGTTGGATCTGATGAATAGCGATTTGGATTCAGAAATTGGTAATGAAACTCTTATCAAATCTGTTACAATTCCTGAGGCCTTACATTGCTTAGAAACTGCGAAAACATTCTTTATGCAGCAATATGTAAATGACGTAGTTTTTTCTTTTGGACATATAGTCAAAAAAGAACCCCTTCGAGTCAGGAATCAAACAGATTTTCAAGTTTACCAGTTTAAAAATTCCCATTTAACTGGCAAGTAATAATTCAATGATACTCTTTTTAGCTTTCGAATAAAAAATGTATAGTTTCTAACTGTGGATATTTTTTGTGTAGATGTTTATTGTAGAATATCCAAAAGATAAATGCAAAAATATTGTACTTTATTTGACCCCGATATAACAAACGATATTAAAAGGAACAAAATGTTCGGTCTCGAAGAATTTGTAAAATCGAAATGCAGAAGTATGTTTTTGTTCACTGCTTAATGTCAGCGTGTCTTTGTCTTTCTTTTTAATTTGTGTCTGTAAACAAAGTGAATTATCACACAGTGTATGATAGCATTAAATAAATAGTTACTTTCAAAGGTATTAAAAATTATTTTAAACTCTTCAAATTTATTAATTTTGTTCTCTTACTTACAGCCTTTAAATTTAACAAAGTTGTCTGAAGAAGACGTTGCCTTTCAAACACATAATTTCTGGAAATCAGATATTGAAGTGGAAGATGAATATCATCCAGATGAAACGCATAACAGGATGGTTTCAGATGTAATTATACAATTTTTCTCTACTAAATACATATGTAATAGCTCTCCACTATTAAATATTCTTTAGAGAGATTTTGTTTGAGTTAGTTTTGATTCTTTCTTTTCCAAGACATCACGTATGGATGAATTCTTTTGGTTCAATGAGTTGTGGAAAAAGAAGTATTCCCTGCTTTACGGGGAAATACTTTTTCTACAACTCATTGCATTGAAAAACTGCTTTTTTTGACATCTTTAATGTGAGATGATGTAATATTAGATAATTATTATTCAGTGGATAATGCAATATTGCAAATGAAGTACACGTTTGTCCATTTACTAATGTCCGCGAGTGTTTGTCTTTTTGCTTTGCTTTCATAAACAAAAGAAATCATCACATAGTATACAATTGCTTTAAACAATAAAAAAATCAGTATTACTTTCAAAGGTATTTAAGAAATTAATTGAAACTCTTCAAATTTATTAATTTTGCTCTCTTACTTACAGCGTTTGACTTCTTCAGCCAATGTCCTTTCCTTGCTTGTTTCCAATACATTCAGAGAATTGAATATTGAAGTGGGAGATGGATATTATCCAGATGAAGCGCATAACAAGAGGGTTTCAGATGTAAGTATATTATTTTTCTCTTCTAAATACATATGTAAAATCTCTCTACTTAAATATTCTTTTCAGAGATTTTGTTTGAGTTAGTTTTGATTCCCTTTCTTCCAAGCCATCATGTAATGAATTCTTTTAGTTCAATAAGTTGTGGTAAAGAAAAATTCTCTGCTTTACGGGGAATACTTTTTTTACAACTCATTGCATTTAAAAACTGCTTTTTTGACATACTTTAATGCGAGATGATGTAATATTAGATTATTAATTTAATCAGTGGATAAGGCAATACTGCAAATGAAAAACGCGTTTGTTCATTTCCTAATGTCCGCGTGTGTTTGTCTCTCTTTTTGCTTTGCGTTCATAAGCAAAAGAAATCGTCACATAGTATATAATTGCCTAAAAACAATAAAAACTCGCATTTACTTTCAAAGGTATTTAAGAAATTAATTCAAACTCTTCAAATTTACTAATTATGTTCCCTTACTTACAGCCTTTGCAGTGTTCAAAGACAACTTGCTCAGAAAAGGATGATAGCAATCTCTTCCCTCTTTGTGCATATCAATCTTCAATGTTAGATAGAAAATGTTTCGTTGCTAAAGGCAACGTAAATTGTAGCAGAATTGGAGGGTTAGAGGAAGAGCCTGTACGCAGAAAATCAAGGAAAGAAGTGAAAAAGAAATATTTAGAAGTAAGCTTATTACAAAAGTAATTTGTTATTTCAATTTGACATGAACCTTTTTTCTGAGAAACAACAAATGAGGCAAAACGAGAAACACTATATATATATATAAATTTATATATATATATTGCATTAAGTAGAAAGTATAAGTTTATTAGTAGTTCCTAATAGAAATTTATAAGGTTAAAATAATAGCTCAATTGTGATCAAAAATTTCATTTCATTTTTGCCTGCTTGGTTTCCAAGATAATATGGCATGTGTGTGTGTGTGTGAGGGGTACGGGATAACTGTGTAAAGCGATTTTTCTTCCTTTATGATATCCGACTACCCCAAAATCATGAGTTTTGCCCAAAATTGACAATTTTTTTGTGATTTTATTTTATAGGCCATCTTATTAGCTTTACAAAAATAACAAGTTTATTATTTTCCGTTCACTAGAACGCAAACTACAAGTGCTTTAGTAAAAGCAGATACCAGTACTTTAAACAAGATGTCATACTTTAAAACGCACTTTACTCGAAATGTATTTTTTTGGAAATACTCAAACGGGGCCAGCGATTGCTAAAAAGGTTTTGAAAATAATTAACTTAAATTTTTTGTGTACGTTCTGTATAATAGTAGAAGTGTTTTAACTTTCAGAGTTATCAATCACTGTTTTATTACAGCATTTACAAGCCCTTATGTTCATATAACCACTGTTTTTCTAAGCAACTTCATGTAATAAGAAAGATAAAGTGTTTTAGTTTTTGTAAAAATTAAAATATCTCTTTTCCTAAAGGTCATTTCAAAAATGAATAACATAGCAACACATCAGAATTGAAAAGTTAAAAATCTATTTATAAACTTTTGGTACAGAATGGGCCGCGTTTATGTTTTTTCACCCAATTTTTCCCATTTTAGTAATAATAATTTCTTTTTCTATTCTTAATTTTAGCATATTTTTCTTAAAATGCTAAACAAATCTATAAATAACAAAAAAAAAAAATCCCATATCTCCATTTTTTAAAATAATTTGTCGCTAGTAGTCGTATACCTTAAATGTCTTAAAAATCTACAAAAAGTGTTAATTTTTTGCATTAAATCTCTCTCCTATTTGTGGAGCATATTGCTCGTACTTTTCTGGTATGAGTATGCCATGTAATGCAATTAGTATTACCATGTACTAAAAAAATGGCCTTTCTTTTTAAAAAAATATTTATAGTTTTGATTTTCCTTAAATGTTTATATCTTTTACACATGAATAACTGTTCCTTCAGAATTTAAATTTAAGTTTTTGTGATGTAACTCCTACTTATATTCAAACAGGGCAATAAATTTTATGTTTTACTTATTGTATGTGTCTGAGAATATTTCTTACTATAAAGTGCAATTTTTTCAAAAAAATTTAAATTGTGAAACTTTTAAGTAATCGATGTTATCACTATTTTAAAAGCTAATATTTTGTTATAGAAAGAACTTAGAGTTTTATAAATATAAGAATTTTGAAGGGAAAAAAAGTTTTTAAATGTAATAGAGGGAAAAGAAAAAAATGTATTTGCGTATTATACCGTCGGTAAATGTCATATTAAAAGTCTTTTCCAAATTCCGAGATACACAGCCAATTGTAGAAACAGTTCCCTCTCATGTTCGAACACAGTACAGTAGAACGTCGTTTAACCGAACGTTTATTATCCGGAGCGTCAAATATCCGGATCAAAGTCCGGTTACATTTTAGAACAGTGTAATGCTCAACAATTATTTCGCGTGAAGCCAAAAGTGACGGGAAAATCTAAGATGAGGGATATTTGGGGAATTTCAGTTGTGTGATTTGGTAAATATCTGCGCGGAATATTTGGTCAGTTTGTTTCTAAGTGTGTGTGTGTAGGGGGTATTCGTGCTCTTTTTTGAGTTTTGTTGATGTAGAAACCAGGATGGCAATGTGATGCAGAAGACTGGATTTCAAATGCTAAATGATGACGAGATTGTGACTTCCGTCCAAGAAGAATCCGACCCTATCGACGATGAAACGATGAAGATGAGGGCAACAGCAACGAAAGTAGCGAGGGTCGATCAAATGCTGACGCATTTCTGCATTAGAAACAGCTATGGAGTGGTGCGAACAACAATCAAAGTGCTGTCCTACTCAACTACTGCTGCTCAAGAGAATCAAAACCTTGCAGCGAAAAGGTGTAGAATGGTACATTGAAAAATTGGTGATTATTTTCCACAATAAAGGTAAAATTGTGACATTTTGTACCTATTTTGGTTTTTCTTCAAGCACGTTTCCCGCATGTGATGATTTTCAATATTTGTATAGTGTCTGGTTTCATATACTGCATGTATCGCATTCGGTTTTTGGTTATCCGAACAATCGCGTATCCGAACGGTGCCCGGTCCCAATTCATTCGGATAAAGGACGTTCTACTGTAATGAAAAAAGATGACAGCATTTGGCGACATCTTTAGAAATGACAATGTCTATCCTTTTCATATAATTGGTCGACGTTATAATACAGGGGCACTCAAAATTTTTTTCCTTCGCGCCACGTACATATGATATGTGTTTCATGCGGGTCGCAACTTGAGGATAATGGGGGGGGGGGGAAGAACGCTCAAAGACCAAAGTAACAACGGAGAAAGCAAAATTGATCAAAATATTAAAACTTATATTCAGCTTTTATATTTTAAACTATATTAACCTTTCTATTAAACACAGACAATAAATATGTATTTTTATGCATTTCTTATGGAGTTACGGGGTAGTTTCGATTTTTTCTTTCATCCACAGGACGAAGCCTCTTGTTTCCTTTATAATGTCAAAAAAGCAAATTGATTGCTTGATTGAGTGAACTTTCCTCGAAATTTATAGAGCATTGTTTTTAAATTATTGAGTTTCTTTGTGATATGTGGCATGACCGGGACCGCTTTCGAGACTCAGAAAACGCCGGTGGGCAACATGTGGTCCGCAGGTGCAATACTCCTGGTATAATAAATTAATAGAAAAAAAAATAAATAATTAATAACAAAAATGTAGAATAATTGGAGAACGCTTAGTCAATTTTAGAGAAAATATCTGAAAAAGAAATAAAATAGTCGAATTTGAAGAATTGTTTTTTTGACGATATATAAATACTTTATAATCCCATTTTATACATAAAATTAATTTTTTGTTCGTTGGATCATTTTGAGCCATTTTCTCTTTGAGTAAATACAAGAAAGATGTTCTCATATAAGTAAAATTCTCTCAAACGTTTCAATACTGAAAACTAAAACGGAATTTTAGGACTTTTGTTTTGACTTTCAAAATTATTCATATACTATGTAATAAATTGAAGAAAGTTGAATTTTAATTAAATTTTTTGGTGAAAGGTAGGTTTTAGTTCGTGTGCAAATTTTCAGATGTACTTTCTATATTAAAAATTAAAATATGCTATAAATTCAAAAAAATTGCTTGTTTTGGCTATCGTTTAAAATGATTAAGCTGGAGTGAGTGAATATTAACGTTGCACTGTTAAGTTATACGAGGGCTTCACTATGGATTAACAGTTATTTTAAATTAGGATTACAGTTATTTTAAATGATCTTTTGAAAGAACAATGAGTAATTAGTACTCATTGTTAACTTGAACTAGATTGAAGTAACTCCATCAGATAAAGATATATATATAACTATTTATAAGTAAGATATAAGTAATTCCAACAGATAAATTTAGAATCTTATTCACCCCCCCCCCCCCGAGAATTGAAGACTAAGCACATGTTTCGAATATGGAAAAAAATATAATGTAATATTATGGTACGCAATAAATTTGAATTTCACATTATTGCCTTGAATTCACGCTAACTTTTGCACACATAATTAGAAAGTATAATTATTACTATTGAAATGCGTAAGATTTTGAATGATATTAGCTCAACTTAATGAATTTGGAATATGAAATCATGTTTCAATAAGCGTTTTTACTTAATTGGACCATAATTTCTGATGCATAAATTTGAGATCACCCACTAAGACTCAAACATATCAGACAATTTAAAATTTCGTCGTAGGAAAAAGTGTCATTTTTCTCAGTATTTTTTTAAAAAAGATTTTGTTCTTAGTTGGAAACCTTATATTAATTAAACTTAATTATACCACAGTGCGTGAATCTTTTAACATTATATCATGGAAAACAGAATTTAAACTCTGTAAAGAATTGCAAAAATATCTAAATAGCGCATCTACATACCTTTGTGTGGCATAAATGAGTACTCGGATACGTCGACATCATAGCATATCTTGTTAACTAAGAAAGATAGATATGAAAGAAACCAACGCACTCATTTATAAACCTATTTTAATATTACAACCGGCTGGGTGGCGTGGTTGGTTTGTCGCTGGTTTTCTGCACCCATGGTTGCGGGTTCAACCCTGGCTCAAGTCGGTGGATTTTCGTGATGCAGAAAATCAACAGTGGCCATGTCGTATGATTATACGGCATGTAAAAGATCCCTAGACTGTCTGTTTGGCTTAGGGCGCTCTCGGCAAAATTAAGTCCTGGTACCAAGTTCGCATCGTCAGAGCTCAGGTGCATCCCTTTGTGGAGGGAACTGGACGTCAAAATTACCTGCGGTGCCTATACGGCGCCGCACTAAAGAGTGATACCAGCTTTTGGAGATGTACTGGGTCTGCAATGGTAAAAATACCAATCCGCAGCCCATTGTATAAAACAAATTAATATTACAATTGGGTTGCAGTTTTAAATGTACGTTAGAAATGGGAACTCTAAAAAAACGCTTTAAACTGGGGAAAATGTTAACTAGGCAAAAGATTTAAAAATTACAGAACTGGAAAAGGTACTTTTTAAATTACCGGGGGGAGTGAAGTGGATGCAATACTGCATGACTACATTTCTTAAAGTAATTCAATTATTCCAGAAACTTCATTCTATTTTAGTTACTATTTAGTTATTAAGTATAAAATATTCATTGAAACTTTTAAGTTGAATACTACAGATTTAATTACTATTTTTCATATTTCAGATGGATTTCATATGGCGCAGGAAGAAAAAAAATTCAAAACTAAGACAGAGTGTATCATCTGTGGACGAACTAACAAAATTAATGTCTCGTGATTTAGTTCTCGAAGACAGAACGAAATAAAACAATTTATTAAAATGTAGCGTACATTTTAAATAAAAATATAACAAAATAAATTCTCCAACGTGATTCTTATTTCAGGTAGTTTAAGCATATTTTTATAATTTTATCATTCACCTGTAGATATTTGATTTTTTTTTAATTGGTAGGCTGATCATAATTTTTCTTAGATCATTGCTATTCTTACTTACAGAAAAATCATTACAAATCTGTAAGACACTTTCGAATGAATTAGAACAGCGGTTCTTAAAAATCTGGTCTCCTTGGCTCCTATTTTTGAATCAGCTGGACTGTGTGGACCCCCCGCCAGATTTTGAACTCCCCTCCTTGACTCAAACACTGGTGGAGCGATCTCTGCTACAAATACAGCTTTTTTTATAACACTTCTATTTTTTTAAAGGAAAAACAGGAAAAAAACTAATTATATATAATACCTATAAAGTCGACTCTCCATAATTCGAAATTGAAGGGACCAATGAAAAACTTTGAATTATCAAGAGTTCGAATGATCAGGGGGGTAGGAAAAAACTCCCAAAATACACGAAAAGGAGTTTTTTATTAACACATTTAGTTTTGAAACTATGTAATAAAACAATTATATACATATGTATAATGTTCTTTTAAACTTCTGTCAGAATTGTCGGAGTCATCTCCGATGATCATCAAAGAGGCTACGTTACAGGGAAGCCAAGCAGGGAAACGCGTAACGCAAAACATATTAAGCTCCAACCTGTTTGCTACGGGACCCTAAATGATAGAGTGTTCGAATTTTGAAGAGTTTTATTAGATTACTTCAAATTATCGCATGCTGTAGTATGGCTGGCTACAGGTTTTACTTCGAACTATTGAGTGTACCAAAACGTATTGTTTTAGTTCGAAATATCAAAGAGTTTTTCTAGGGACTGAGCATATACTTCGAATTAGCGATAGGTTCGTATTATCAAAAGTCGACTGTATATATAAATATTGCAAAATATTAATTTCAAATGAAAAATGTACTTAACTGTATTAATTAACATATTTCGTGAGAAGGATGGTGCTAAATTTGTTTTACAAGTGCTGTTATATCAGGTGTAACTTTTGAAATATGCATTCGCAAATCCTGTTTCACACTTTCCTGATGGATTTTGGAAAGTATTACTTTGTAATAATGGCTTTGTAGTTGCAAACGTAAGAGAATTGAATTAATATTTATCATCGAAATACATATTCTGTAGAGCCTTTTTATTGAAGCCAAATTAGTGATCTATTCTAGGATGGAACATCTTTCAGTTTTTCTACGAAGCCTTTCAGAGTCTGTAAAAAGGGGAAACCTTAACATTAAATTGGAGATCTACGCGGCCACCTCAGATCAAGTGCTTCGGCCCCCTGGAGTTCCACGGACTGCAGTTTAAGAGCCACTGATTTAGAATAATCAAATTTATGGTACTAGTTTAGGCATCACTTGTTAAGTCACATCATAAAGTTGTGATAATTGTAAGTATGAAACTTCCAAATGACGGTAATTCAAACCATAAATTATGTTTATGCAGATTATTCATCAAAATTACATGAAAGATTTAGCATTCTGTTTAAGGGGACATGGTATGATATAAGCAAAAAATTTTAATTTAAAGATTTAAAAATTTTTGAAGTGAAAACTTCTTTAGCGGCGTTGGGCACTTTTGGGTAGGGGGAAATCTTATGGGTTCGCGTCACCGATATGCTCTGACTGGCGCACGCGCAGTGTGCTATTCGCCTTACACTTTTTATATGGCTGAAATCTCGTGCATTCGCATCACCGACATACTTATAGCAATATATCTAGCTATACAGCTGATGAATAGTGCTGTGTATATCTTATAAGTGAAATTCAATGGATTTAGTGAAAAGTTCATTGTGTATATTCTGTGCATTGCTCGTTGCGATTCCGAGAATGGGCTATACATATTAATGGTTGCCGTTTATATTTCGCCTGGAAAATCTGAGACAGATACAACAATTTTTATTCGAAAATTTGATGATTTATTCAAAAGAAGTTTCTGAAATACTCGAAAAAAGATTTGACAAAATATATGATAATGTACCGATGATTTTAAGTGGAGACTTCAATATTAACTTTGCAGATGTTGAAAATCTACCACTAATTGAATTTCTAAATGAAAAACTTAATTTAAATGTGGCCAATGATCGAAAACTCAGTACTACAAAATATAAAACTACGATCGATGGGGTTTTTACGCGATACTTAGATCAATTTTAATCAAACATTTTCCTTTATTACTTTAGTTACCATAAGCCTATTGTATCTTTTTTAGAACAAAACGAAATAATTGAAAGTACAAAAAGTCTTAAGTATTGATGAAATTAATGATGACGATGATGTGCAAACATTTAAAAAAATGTTAAAAATGTAGTACATTGAAACTTAATTAAATACAAATACTATCCATAAATAATATGGTTGTATATTAATTGTTATTTCAATTGAATTGTATTTATATTTTGTCATGATCTTGTACAGCCCGTAATATATTTGAATAATAAAAAACCATATAAACATGCATTTAATTGTTGCTCGGAGTGTCAAAAGATGTAAAAACCAGATTGATGCTGAAAAATTTAATTCAAACATTATGGAATTTCAAATTTTAATACTAAGAGTTCTAAGTTTTCACTTCTATCGGCAATCTCTATAACTGCCAATTTTTTTTGGTTGCCTCTTATGTGTGTATACTATGTAAAACAGATTTTGTGCTGAAAAATTTCATAAAAAGCTAGCCATTTAATTTTTTAAGGAAAAAACCTAAAATTTGTGAAGTGATTGTAAAATGCTACTCCTCCTACAAAAATTTACATATATGCATGAAATTTGATTTACAAGTACGTCAAACTATGCGTAACTAAAGTTGGTACGGAATTTACGATAACATGATTGGTATTCGTACAATAAAACTTTTTATGAATGCTTATTGAAAATTACTTAAAAATGTACAGATTCTGAGTTCAATATTTTTTTTAAAAAAAAGTTATTGCTTTGATTCAAAAATGCATACCAACTATTCTTACATATACTATTAGCAATAGGTAAAAACTATACAAAGTATTAGGTACAATAGAAAAAAAGCTTTAGCATTTTAAATGAAGACAAACTAGTTATTTTATCTTTCTGAGATAAGTAAGATTAAAGTTTTGATTTGCCATAGGGATGTGAATGAAAACAACGTAAAAGCTATCATAATTTCATGTTTTTTAAGTTTCGAGCTTTCAAATTTTGTGAGGTTATAGAAAAGTATATAAAAATACACTGCTAGGCACCGTAAATGCAACACCCTGAAGAAAGCACGCAAATAACATGAAATTTGCAGCATGCATTAGCGGAGGTGAGATATGCAAATGATTGGAATTTCAACGCAGACACACATCACGCATGCCTGTGGAGCCACCTCAAAGCGCTATTTAAGGCTTGGAGATTTCGACGATTTCAAGTTCGGTAATTGTGTTTTTCTTGTGGGTTTTTCAAAAAACGATCAGTTTTGTCTCGTAGAAAACAGCGATCAGCTTTTGATCAAGTATCCGAGTTCGACAGAGGAAGGATAATGGCCTACCGAGATTGTGGATTATCTTTCAGGGAAATAGGTAGTCGTGTTGGATGAAACCAAACAACTGTAATGCGGATATGTAACCGTTGGATGCAGGAAAGTACGACGGACCGACGTGGTCAATCGCATCTACCTCAGCGCACCACTTCACGTGAGGACAGACAAATTGAGCGCATGGCAGTGACGGATCGCTCAGTCATATCACGAACCATAGCACAACACATTGATTCTGTAACGCATCATTCAGTGTCTACGCGTACCATTCGACGCCGTTTACAGCAGAGTGGTCTGTCCACAAGACGTCCATTTCTTGATCAACCCTTGACGCAGAACCACAGACGCCTCCGCCGCCAATGGTGCAATGAAAGAAGGATGTGGGCTGCAGAATGGAATGAAGTTGTCTTTATTGAAGAGTCACGCATCTGTCTGCAACACCACGATGGTCGGATTCGAGTCTGGAGACACCGTGGAGAGAGGATGCTGAAGAGCTGCGTTATGCACCGCCACACTAGTCCTGCACCGGGTAATATGGTATGGGGTGGTATTGGATATCACTCTCGCACTCCTGTAGTACGCATTGCCGGTACTTTAAACAGCCAGCGCTACATCTCCGAGGTGTTGGAGCCAGTTGTCCTTCCTTATCTTCAGGACTTGGAGACAGTCATATTTCAACAGGATAATGTGGGATCACACGTTGCACGCATTGTCTAAAGGTTCTTCGTCAATCACCAGATTGAATTGCTTCCCTGGCCAGCTCGCTCTGGGGATCTTTCGCCTATAGAAAACATGTGGTCCATGGTTGCTCAACGATTGACCCAGATTACACCCCCAACTACCACACCAGATCAACTTTGGCAACGTGTGGAAGCTTCTTGGTCTGCTGTACTCCAAGAACACATCCAAAGTCCCTGAATCAATGCCGAGGCGTGTGGCAGAAATGATCTCCAACAATGGCGGCTACTCTGGCTACTGATTCTGGCAGGAACCACACTTCACAGAAGTCTATAAATTTAATCATTTGATACTTGGTCAACATGTTATCGACAAAATAAATTTTGTTCTGCTATATCTTGTCTTTCTTGGTGTTGCATTTACGGTGGCCAGCAGTGTAGTTTAAGCTAAAAAAATTAGATTTGATTTTTTGACCAATTTTGGTCATTTGAATTGTACTGTGTCTTAATATTTCATTCAAGTAGGAAAGAGGTAGAGGTAGTTCATTCAAAAATTCACTTTATTTTTTTAAAAATAGTTATTGTGAGAATGTTTTTTATGTGCATAAATTGTAAAAGCATTATTTATTCCATGCTATGAGAAGTTTGCGTGACGTATATTAAAGAAAAAACCTCTCGTTAATTTTAATTTCTCAATAAAAATAAATACTTCTAATAAAATTTATTGAAAGAGATTCGATCTCCTGAGTAAAACATTCCTAATTTTCTTTAAATTATGACATAGTATTTAGATTCGTTTTACAGAATTATGTTCTTTTATTTTCTGTATTATGTCTTGTATCAAGTGAAATCTAATTACATTTTAGCATAAATTATTTGCTTATTAACCCATTTATGACTGTCACTCCGTTATCAGAACGTTACTCATGCCTGAATGTAGCTTATGATCTGCTACTCAAGGTCATCAGTGCACTTGGTTTTTGCACTTTCATTTTGCTTCGCAAGATTTTCTGCTACCACTTAGAAGGCAGAATTAGTTATTCTTGATCTATATACAGAGTTCAGATTTACAAGGAAATAGTCCTTTGAATTTTCGAGCAAATTTTTACAATGAGGTTCTAAGACAGGTTTTTCTTTCCATATTATATCTTATGGATGTAATGTTTGTCGCTGTACCTTCTACACATGTTGGTTGATGAAGAGATATCACTTATCAAGTTTCACCAGTGGGATCCTATCTCAGCATGTGTGAGGTCTTTGAATCGAACTGGAAATAACATTCAAGAAATATGAACCTTTTTTCTTTTAAAGTGGAACATTAGGGTTGACTACGCAATAAGCAGGCTAAATGTAAGGGAACAGTTTGTTCTTATCTGTATAACATGCATCCACTTGAATTTGACAAAATGAAAATTCACCTTAGTCTTGAATAGTAAAAATATTTGCGACTGCATGGTTCTGGTATGAATTAATGCGGAAATATCAGCTACAATCTTCACTATATGATCTCTCTCGGTTTTTAATTGTATATCTATTCGGTAGCGAGGTTTATTTTTAATTGAGAAGTTGTTTTAGCTTAAAGTACCAGAGTTCTCACGGACGGGAAAAAGTCAGAGTTGGAGAAGGTAGACCTCATAGATAGCACATTTTGTTACATCTTTTTCTGATAATTCATAAAATGTACATCAAAAAAGAAAATTTACATGAATTTAATTATATGTTAGTTATAGAATTGAAGTCATATGTGCTCCTTTTTGAACTTCATATAATTATAAAATAGAGAAATTATTTTTTGGTTTTTATATAGTTTAATTCTAAAATTTTCCTAACGTGTTTTAATTTCATACATGCAGAGGCGGATGGCGTACCTGGCGGGCGCTAGGGGCCCCAGTGCCGGTACGGACCCCAAGCCTGATGAATTCCTGTCATCAATTCAATGTGCAACAAAAAAATATTGAATCAATATTGTAACCCTGATAATTTTCACTGATTTGAGTAGAATAGCAGCCCTAGCAATCTCTTTTTGGTATATCTGTGTTGTTGCATTCCGTACAAAATTTTTGCATGCGTTTTTTTTTTGCACATTTTTTTATTTTGACCAAGTGAATACTATTCAAGTCAAATAAGTTCGTTCTTGGTTCACATCCGTGCTAAGTTACCTTCGTTTATATATTCAATTGTGGTAATGGGAAAAAAATCCCGTCACCAAGAAAAAAAAATACTGTAGACTAATGAAACTGGCAATATTTTTGTTAAGGTAACATGTTTAAATGATAAAAGTGCAAGCGTGAGTAGAGTCCTTTCAAATGGGAAATTATGGTAGGCACATTAAAAACCGGTGCAACCGCCAAGATATAAAATGCATGCATGCAAACGTGCTTTCGCATAACTACTGAATACCAGTTTGTTAAATGGAATTGCATGCTTGTGGCTATTGTCGATCGATATAATTCTAATTGTGGATGACGCTGTCAGTGCCATCTAATAATGTGCCATTCGGTGCTCGATTGGAGATAGAACTGCTGATCTAGTGGGGCAAGGTGACACTTTATAGAGTATATTGGGTTACAACGGGATGTGAAGCTGCACGTTATTCAGTTGGGAAACACCCCTTTAATGTTGTTTATAAATGGCAGTGCAACAGTTTGAATCACTAGACTGATGTATAAGTTTATAGTCAGGTTGGTGGAATTAATATCGAGAGGGCCCCTGTAATGAAAGAATATTACTCGTGAAAGACCATCAATGTAATTGCAGCCCCAGTGTGCCTATGCCACAGAAAGGCTGTTTCTAAGCGCTGATTCGACCTTTTAATCAATATTTAGCCATCATTGCAGTGGTCTAACGTAGATTCCCGCATCGCGGGGAACAAGATTCTAGGGAGCCCACAGCCTGACTGACGACATGTACGGCTTGGGGCCGAAAACCTGACTTTGCAGGGGGGGGGGCTCTAATATTCTTCACTACGCCACTGCATCATTGACACCAAGACAGAAACAGCTTTGATCGAAGAACACAACACATCGCCACTCTGCTTTCCAATCTCTGGCGTGGCATCACAGATGTCAGGGCTTTTGAGATAATGGTATGAACTCTACAGGACGTCTGACTTGGAGCTGTTTTTCAAACGATTGATTTCTTACAGTTCACTTGCCGGCTCGGGTGTCGTTCGCTTCACTTGACCATGGTTCAAAATTACGCGATCCGTTGCCAAAAGCATTCGTGTAGCTGAACAGTGCGATGTTAATATTCACTCACTCACTCATTCACTCTGGTGCCGGGACAGTGGATGTATTTCTACCAAGTCTTTCTGCAATATAGGGGGAAAACCCCACCCCTCTCCTTTTTAGGTCTTTTATACTACTTAGTTCTATCTCAGCAAACTATAGAAATCGGCTTTTTCTCAGTCATTCTGAACTAACATCAAATCAGAATGATAAATAAAACTCATCAACTGTATATCACGTATTTAAAGTACATTCGATTCACATCCTCATCTTTAGGCGCAACCAGCGCCTAACGCGAAATTTGTATCGAAGTCATATTTCAGATGAGTAAATACACCCACCAAATTTTATTGATATAGCACAACTCCTTGGTGATGGGATTTTTATTTCTATCACTGTAATTTGCTAATGAAGATGAATGAAACAAAATGAAGTTATGCGATGAAAGATATGCCTAGTATAAAGTAAACCATTTCAAGTTAGTTAAGACCTTAATAACAAAATAAAATTAGGGAAAGCATTAAAAATTAGCTGACATCCGTGATGCAAGTGAAGAAAAAAGTCTTCAATACTGGAAGGTGAACTTCCCCTTTGAAACAGACGGACAAATATGAAACTTATCTAATAAACATGACTGCGAGTAATATAGTCCAGAGAATAAATACTTCTAGCAAATCATTACAATCAGTTGAGTGTGAATTATTAAAATTATCGAGTCTACTAAAATCTCTAAGAAATTTTACAAAAAATTTCAGAAATGAATTTGAAAAAATGGAACAAGAAGCAACTAATTTATCAAGGCTTTCCTTTAAAGAGGCAGCTGGACAAGCTGGCAGGCAGCAAAAGAGAAAAATTATTTTCGATGAAAGTGAAGAATTTGACAATAAATGCTTGAAAGAAGGGAAAATTTCACAGTGAATTTATCTTATGCCATACGCAATAGGACAAGAGTAGAACTGTGTCCCGAAAAGTTAAGGTTTTGAAGTGCTATAGAACACTCTCTCTCACTTTTTTTGATGAGAGATTATGACCAGAAATTAAAAAAACAGAAGGGAACTTGCAAAGATGATAAATCTCTTAATTTTGACGATTTGAATTATATCAGTTTTTATTATTTTTAAAAGAAAACAAAGATACACAATGAAGAATCTGTATAAGTTTTGCCCAAATGTCGATAGATTACGAAAAATATTTTAAATTCAAAATAAAGTTCAACGTTTTTAACAACGTAATGGGCCTTCTTTATTCTTTCGAACGAACAACTACACACAGAGAAGAAAAAACAAAGTGCGCGCGCGGCAAACGGGTTACATTTCTTCCCGTGAAAGAGAGGTGGACGGTGACAAGGGATGGTGCAATGAGTCCATAAAATCCCGCCCACATTGAAATAACAAATTTCAACCTTACATCAATATAAAAGTGGACTGTTACAAATAATCAATAAAAACGCAAATTGTTACAATATTCAATGCTAAATGATCCAAAATATGCACAAATAAAGAACAAAAAGAATACTATTATGCAGAAGCTTTTAAACTTGCTATATTTAGAATTACGATGCTATTGATAGACCTTTTCAAAAATTTATCTTTTATTTTTACTTTAACAACAGTACCAGAACATAAGAACCAGGTATGACTTCCGTGATTTTGTCTAAGCACCACATTTGCCCGTAGGCATATTATCTTCCTGTTTTAACATTAGAATTCTTAGATTAACATTTTTCGTTTAAACAACCATTTAGTTCCGTGTTGTAGATTAGAAAGATAATCTTGATGCCATTTGACCCAAATAAATTGTACCATTTTTGTTAACCTGTGCCACTTATCCAATATATCTATCACTAAATCAAACAAACTAGGATCGGGAATAGCATTTAAAGGTCTTCAAATTCAGAAATGACCCGGTATGAAGACTTCATAGACATCCGTGTCATTAGACAATGAACAGAAAGGGCGCGAGTTTAAAATTGCCTCTACTTGGTTCATGGCAATACTAAATTCCTCAAATGTTAGCTTAGCATCTCCAAAAACTCTGTTAAAATTATAGTTAAATGACTTGACTCCCGCCTCTCCGGGGTCACTGTAGCCGAGTGGTCTAGGCATCGGATCGTGGCTTGCATGTCATGAGTTCGAGCCCAGTACCACTGAAGACCCGCCGTGTAGGGGAGGGATGCACGTTAAATCTGTCGAGAGCTCAAACGTCCTCCCGTTGGTGTGGTAGTTAGGAGAGGGGGTGCCAGTTCAGGTGTCGTCCGTGTCACTTGACCATAGTTCAAAATTACGCGGACCGTCGCCAAAAATCCCTCGTGTTGCTAAACAGTGCGACGTTAATATTCACTCACTCCCGTCTCCGAGCCCTCCAAAGATAGTTGCTCTGGGTGGAGAAAAGTTCCAATTAATATTCCGATGTATAATATGCCGCCAACTCTCTTCATTTGGATTACATACCATCTGATACAAGCTTTTTAGCTCTCTTTGAGCCCCAACAAACATTTTAGCATTGTCTATGAAAAGTGTTTTGCTATTTCCACACAGAACAAAGAATCTTTTTAACGGGGCTATAAAGGCGCCAATCGTTAAATTTGTAATAATTTCAAAATGAGTGGCTCGGGTAACAAAGCAAACAAAAATGGTTACATAGACTTTATGATACACACCTTTTCGTTGTCCCTACTATTTAATATAGAATGACCCTAGAAAAACGTCCCACAGCAATTAAATACAAAACCCTGGTTTACACGCTCACTTGGAAGTGAAACCATCAATTACTTGCAAAGTTAAGGTTTAATTTTGAAGCAAGCAACGCATTCGTGAGTAATTTTCTGAGCTGGAGATCTGACATTTAGAATCCAAAGTTACTGCCGAACATAGGATGAAAGTGCATGAGGGCTCAAATGCAATTTTTTTATGTGATAGTACAACATAATTAATTTTGAGAATTTATGAGTATGAGGTAAAACAATTGGAAATTTACAGCTAATGACATATCGGAATTTACTAATCTCCCTCCAACTATGAGAAGAACTTTTACATCCAAGAAAACATTAAAAAATTTTTACGTGCTTGTTTTAGGAATTTCCTTACCTCCAGCCAAACATTTATTTCTTCGTAAAAACTCTCGTGATGTACCGTTTTAGTTAAAGCATCTGTAGCTCTTTCCAGTTCTTGATTTGTGTAAATAACAGACTGTTTGGAATCAGGATATTTACAATTGTAGCAGGAAACCTGAAAATATAACTTACAATCTTAACAAGTTTAGTAAAATTGTTTGTAATATTTAAACGATTGTCAAGGAATAAAAATGGGCTTTTATGGGTGACGAATGTCTATACAATGTTAAGGTTTTTAAGTTCTTCGAGAATGTGGTCGTCATCTTTCTGGGAAATGACTGAGTCTGAGTCTAAGTTTTGTCCTTTAAAAAGGAATGACCTGTCCACCAAAGTTCATCTTGAAGGTATAACTTAGTTGCACCTCTTGAAATTAAACCAGCCTTGTTTCCCTTGGTTTTTACATGGTGCAAGGAAAAGGTTTGAGTCAATTCTTGAATTAAGAAAAGTTGATTTTCCACAAAGAGTTTTAGAAGGTGTGGCTCCGTTTGGATCCAATCCAAAACAATTTTCGTGTCCGAAAACAGTCGAACTTCATCAAATTTTAAATCAATAAAGTTAAATTCGTGAGTCAATTCATGAATTAAGAAAAGTTGATTTAGTTAAATTCTTGAGTCAATTCTTGAATTAAGAAAAGTTGATTTTCCACAAAGAGTTTTAGAAGGTGTGGCTCCGTTTGGATCCAATCCAAAACAATTTTCGTGTCCGAAAACAGTCGAACTTCATCAAATTTTAAATCAATAAAGTTAACAATCTTTGAGGCAAATTTTGACAACAGTGTCACATATCAAGCAGTTCCAGCCTAGGTATCGACAAACTCTTGAAAGTGGCAACGCGAGTCTTGCTGCTAAGTAATCTTATCTGAGTTTCGTTCACAGATTTTACGTATAGGCATGCACCACAAGCATCTGCAAATCGAATAAGTTGAACTGCAAAAGAATCCTTCAGTAAAATGCAGCGAAGTTACTTCAAGTCATTCAAATGAAGCAGTTAGGTCACGTATCTCTGGAAGTTTTTGATTTCTTGACGAGGCATATGTTGATCCCAGTCAATATTTAATAGCCAAATTTTTTGAATCATCATTTTAACCTTTATTATTATAGGTTGAAGCAGTTATAGTGGGTCGTACAATTTCGAGATAAATGACAAGGTGGTTCTTTTAGTAATGAACCTCTTGCAAATTCACCTGATACATGAAGCTGTCCTCTCTAGGTCTCCATGACATTCCCAATGTCTTTACTTACTCATCGTTTTCATTGAAGAGGAACTCCTTGTTTTTCTAACATTTTCCAACAGTTTCTCACTGTTGTTGCTCACTTGGAAAGATGAAAACAGCTCTCTTTCATCAAGCCAATCAGTTGTCGCTGTATCTCTTTAGAAGTATAGTGATGTCGTCTACTCCAAACAAAATATCACCCATCTAGGTGCTATTCTGGATAACTGGAGTGGCCAAAGGGTACTGGTTCTTGTATAAATAATTTGATTGAAAAACATTCCACCCATTTTACCCACATAATATTTTTTGACCTCATAACAACGTGTTTGAAAATTGCAGATTTTTTTTTTCAGTTCGGGTCTAAACCCTTTCGCGCCTAATGGGACATATACACTGGTATCCAAAAGTTAAGCATAATTGATAATTATGTGAATAAAGAAGGAACTGTAAATGAGAATGGCAGGAAACGTGATACGCGAATGTAAAATGGTTATAAAATAAGGAAGCAAATCAAAAGAATGATTATAATTAATTTTACTATTCAAAGTAGCAGTTTGAAAGAAAACTGAGCATAGCAAAGATTCACACTTTAAAGAAAAAATGAAAAAACAAACAAACATTAAATAAAATACTGATGCTGCAGTTTAATAAGGCGTGTGGTCAGCTCTAACAGCCAGGCACCCTGCACAGCGATTTACCATACTTGCTATAAGATGATGAATGAGTTGTGGGCTCAAACGGTTTCCCAGCTTCTTGGAGAGCTCTCTTCAGTTCTGTAACGAAGCTTGGTGGGTGCTAAAGGACTGCAATTTGTCTCCCGAGCATATCCCATACATGCTCGATAGGATTTTAATCACGGGTGTTCGCAGGCCACGACATGCGCTGGATGTTTTCCGTTTCAAGGAAGTCATCAATCAGCACCGCTCGGTGACATGGCGCATTATCATCCATGAATATGAAGTTAGGAGCGACAGCTCCTCGAAACAAGCGAACATAAGGCTCAAGAATTTCATCTCTGTATCTTTGAGCAGTCACAGACCCCGTGACAAAGAAATGGAGGTCTGTGCGGCCGTCTATCATGATGCCTGTCCATACCATTACTCCCCTTGATGGAAAATGATGTCTTTCCGTTATGTTTCTTGATTCAAAACGTGTTCCACGTTCTCTCCATATTGTTACCCGCCGAGAATCACTACTCAGACTAAACCGATACTCGTCACTGAAAATCACATTGGCCCACTCTCCCACACTCCAATGTTGATGTTTCAAACTCCAGTTCAAACGAGCGTGTTTATGCGCAGACGTGAGGGGAATGCTAACTGCTGGTCTTCTGGCATACAGGCCAGCATGATTGAGTCTCCTGTAAACAGTTTGTCTCGAAATTCGTATTCCTGTGGCGACTGTGAGCGCCGAACCCAGTGTTCTGGCAGTACTGCCCCTCTGACGTCACGCACTTATTACCAGATATCTGTCTTGACGAGGGGTTTTGACTCTTGGTCGACCTGATACTGGTTGTTGGGTAACATCTCCCGTTCTTTGAAACCTCTGCCAAAATCTTGAGATCACAGACTGGTCCACATTCAGAATTCAAGACACTTCGGTTTGTGATCGTGTGGATTCCAGCATTCCAACGATTCTTCTTTTCGTAAACATGTCCAATTGGCGTCTTTGTGCCATCATTTACCGTGTTTGATGGTTAACGACGTTCCTTCACACAGCAGTTGCACGAAACTTGTCTGAACTGCCTATGCTGCGTGAATCGATTTTTCCGCGTTCCGATTTGCGCCGGTGTTTCGCGCAGGACGTAGTCGACTGAAAAGTTTTGCATAAACCCAATGTTTCTTCTTCACCCAATTAATATCCGCAAGAAATTTGGAATAATTTTACGAATACTTTCTCCATGTTTTCCGCATTTTACGATTTATGCTTAACTTTTGGACACCAGTGTACGTTCCAAGCAAATTTCAAAAAATTCCTTTTGGACAGATATGCTTCTCTGTTTAATTGGAGACTTTCCCACCAGTCCTGATAGTATTTTTGAAGGTATTTTCATTCACAGAACATAGATGGCTCTACCGTACATAATGCAATTCCCACGATTTTGAAGTGTTGTAGCAGCACATTCCATACTGGACGAACGTAAATAGTTTAATTTAGGGAAAATACCACCTATTTTCGATTCTATTTTTATTGATCCATAAATCTAAGGCCAGATAAGTTACCCACGAAGCGGGTTACCTCTAATAAACTGGTAAGAGGCAAAGTTTTACTTCTGTTTTTATTATCGGGACATATGTGTCTCGCTCGTCTCGGACTGTGCAAATACACAGTCCCAACAGTCCTATGTGATCCTGATGCTAAGTAATTGCCACGAAGCTAAATACGCAATAGTAAATCGCACCATGAAATGTGCAAGCAAAGAGGAATTTGAGTGCCCCGTGGCATTCGAATTCCAGAACAAAATCATGGGAGGTGTAGACCTTCAGACCAAGTAGCAAATGTCTATGAATTAGATCGAAAATCTTGCAAATGGTGGAAAAAAGTACTTTTTCGTCAATAAAGAGCGCAGTGGTCATCTCATGGATTGCGTACTGCGGAATCAAACATCGATAAACCCCATTTCTTGATTTCATCACACATCTTGCAGAAACCTTGATGGCGTCCAGAAAGCTCAACGCTCAGTATCAACGCCGTAGAAGAGCTATAGCCCATCCAAAACATCACGAAGCTTACTCAATGTTGGTGACCATCTGCCAGTAACAACACAAACACGACGGCGTTGCCATAAATGTGCACAACAAAAGAAGGGACCGCTCACTAAAATAATATGCAGGATGTGTAATGTCTCATTGTGCATTGATTGTTTCAAACCATACCATTAATAATTAAATTTTTATATGTGTGTTTGACTAGAAAATCATTGTTTTCATACAAAATTACTCACTGAAGATTACTGGGATACATATGTCTCAGTGGTCAGGACTGATGGGACATATGTGTCCCGGTCCTAAATCAGTGTTTAAAATTTTCCTAAAAATAGAACATCTTAGTTTTAGCATTCTAGTGTGTCCTACTCATAGTTTGTGCCACCAAATATGTTCTGTTGCGAGAAAAAAAAAACTCGTTGCGAAAGGGTTAAAGTTTAATAACCTTTTGAAGAAATACGCATTTTTGTTTTATACACCGATAAAGCTTATATTAGGAAATATACGGTGCTTAAACGCTGGCTACACATATTTTATGTATCTTAACTTAATTTGCAAGACATTATTAACATAAATTTTGACATTTTTATTTTTAGCACAGCTTAAGTTATTATAGAAGATCCCTCAGTTTGTTGATCTATTTTAGTATTATCAATTCTGAATATCTAAGTTATTTACTACAGATAAAATTTGAAAATCAAACAAACAATCCTTCTCATTTATTTAAGGAATTTATTCAAAGCAGTACTTAAGGTGAATTTTCATTTCAGATATTCCTATCTTTTTCTATCTAAAACAGACATGGAAATCATACCGATAACTTAATGTATTGCCCTTTCAATTGATTTTGTTTTTTCAAGAAAGGCTTTCATTTCTTTCCTTATCACACACAAAGACGAGAAGCTAGGGCCGTCAGATTTCTTAGGATAATGTTCGTCTGCATTTTGAATATGATGGAAAAAGTATCTACAGAATCTTGATTTTGCCGATTGATGCCATTAAGGATTTGACTTCAGTTAAACATTGATAGGCATGCATGTTTGATTTAAGATGGAATATTGATACAGAGTGCATTTTATGCAGAATTTGATCTGGAAGGAAAAGCAATTTGCATATAATAGGCTTATTTTATGATATTGAATATCGATCTGCAAGATTTTATGAAATGGAGTATTTCAAGAAGCAATGTTCTTAATGTTGATTTTTTGGTATGTTTAAGTTAAGGAGAATGTTTTACGCCAATCGATCGCGAAAAATTAGTTTTAGGTTATAAAAATAGAGATTTTATTTTTTGGGGGTGCCCAATGTATATGTGGTATTTATGAACTATATGGTAATAAACTTAAAGTATTTAGTATGGTGTGAAAATATTGTATTAACTTATACTAAATTGATATAGTTTAGAATTTTCGAGTGTAAGTTGTCACATGGCAGCTAAGATGGCTCCGACTCGTTTAGGAGTAGAAGTGGATGTGGATGACGAAATAAGCAAGTCTTTTTATGCTGCTTCAAGTTTATAGCGCACTTTTCAAAAATCATAGTTGTTGAGAAAAAAATGACGCCAGAAGCCTGACCAGATGTTAGAGGAGGGGTTGGATACCTTGAGACTAGAGCAACAGTCTAATATATTCTGTATTGTAAACCCGACGCATAACACGTGATTTTGTGTAATTCTGTTGAAAACTCCTTTGAGATCGCTATAGTGATGGTCGGGGTGAAAATTTCACTGGTTCCCAGAAAATTGTGGAATATACTTACTCTTCACGGAAATTTTGCCGCGAAAATTCAGGATAATAATTTAAGCAAGCATCTAAAAGAAAGCCTCATCGACCTATGGTCCGAGACGAGGTTTTAACTCTTAAATTTAAATTTCATTCATCCTTATCAAGATCTCAGTTTTGGTTTTCAATAAAAAGTGAGTTACCCCTTTTTTGGTGAACAGGTGATGAAAATTCTGATTCAATTCTCCACAACTTCTTTATGTGAAAATGCTTTTGCATCTATCACAGCCGTCAAAACACAGTTCCGATCTTCGCTTGAAATAAATGTAGTTCTCCATCTTCCAGTAACAACATTGGATCCAAATATCAAAATTCTTATTTCAAGTAAGCAGGAATATTCATCACATTAGGAATGTATAATGCTAAAATTTTTATATGCTTGAACCATTTTTTTAATTGTTTTGTTTTTATAGTTCTTTTTTATCTTATATATTTTATTATGGTCTACTAATAAAGCTTTCAAAATTTGGTTACAATTAAGAGTTTCATTTTATACGTGTTCTTCGATCACAATTTTTTAAAGGTATTTTACATTTAAAAGTCCTATTAGTGGTCCGTTGGATTTAAATTCTGAATTTACTGATCCGTGATGTCAAAAAGCTTAGCGACCGCTGGGATAGATCTTAAGATCTGAGAAATTTAATGCTATCTGCTCAGATTATAAATACTATGAACAAGAGGAGTTCGTATCGTGTACTAATGGATATCCATACCACCAACTCTGGTGCAAGACCCGTATGACGAAATCAAATGCAAGTAGGCCACATGTGTTTTTCTCGGTTCCTCCACACATGATCTTGCACTCAAAAACTTGATTCCTCTGAGAAAGAATTTGGTGATATTTCTGTACCCACAGTTAGGTCTGATAAAGGTCACAGTTGATGTATCTAGACTTTTTGGCTTTGCGAAGCACTGCTAGATTTTGTGTTACAAATCCATTCCCCAACTTGACTTTACGTTTTTTCCCCCTCTTAATGTAGAACCCTTTTTAATGACAAAAAGCAGGCGGTGGCTTTTAAACATTTCTGAATTTTGCTACTGTTATCATAACTCTTATGGACGGACAGTTTTGATTCATATGATTCTTGAGCTTATTCCTCATAATCGTATCAATCAAAATTTGTTCAATATGTTGGAACGTAACGCTCTCTAGGATGCCCTATATCTGTAAAGACTTTTATAATAAATCAACATCAGGAAGGGGAAAATTGATATTAATGTTGGAGTAGCATGTTTGACTCAAGAAAAAAATACTTTAGATATATTTCTTACTTAGATTTTTAAAAAATATTAATATTAGACAATTGAACATTGCGATGAAAATATCTCTAACATGATGGAAGAAATGTGTAATAAAATTCTAATGGGGGTGAAAATCATTTTTTTTTTACATTCTTTATAACATAAGATATATGTGAGAATTCTACTAAATTAATAAATTTTAAGTTTTTAATTTTTCTAATTTGCTATAAATTACTGTGAAAAAGTAAGCATTATTTGAAGAATATTAGATTTTTTTCCTCCATCAAAATTACAGAAGACAGTGTCCAAAGTAATAAATAACATTTAAAAAGCAATGCAAGTTCTAAAAAAAGCTTCCATTCTTGAAAGAATATTTTTCATTCTTAGGCTGGAACATCAAACAGCTTCTTTTCACACATCAAAGGACAAATAATTATATTACGTAGCATCATTCGTTAATACGGTCTCCTATTGACGTATAAAGGGTGTCTGAACCATCTTTTCCGTTATCCTTTTATGTCTTAAAGGAGAAAAAGTAATATTACTTTCAGTCAAGTGTCAAGCAGGGAAAAAGCGATACTTACATGCTGAAAGAGAAAGATGAATAATAGGTCATGATATAACTGATTATATTGATTACCTTATAGAAACTAATTTCTTAATAGCCCCAAAACACTATTTTATAATTAACATTCTAGTGAAAAACGTGTTCGGTCAATTTTGGTTTTCCCCTTCTATCGCAATTAGAATTAAAAATAAATTATTTATAAATTATTAAATCAATTTTTTGTACCTTTAAATATTGATATAACTAATATTTGATGCTTGAAATAATTTAACAAATTATGCTCCACAAAGCAGATTTTTACAATGCAAAAAATGTATACAATGAAGAAAAACTTAAAAATTCTAATTTTATAATGTATGGCAAGTTTAGACTATAATATAAGTAGTTTGATTTTATATATATGCTTATACGAAACCACACGCATAATAACTCTATAAATTGTTTATTATGAAGGAATAATTAGTTTTCACAATTTTTGATACATCTAACAAATGCTGAAAGCTTCAAAAATTGCTGAGTATGACAGAATCTGAATATAATGTGTGTGTTTCAAAAGACATTTTGAGCATAATATTGGATATAAATCAACTTTTATAAACCTTTTGAAGATTTATGAAACAATTCTAATCGAGATTTGTTTTTTATAAAACAGTTTTGTCGAAATTGCCTTTTAGATTATCTCTATTAGAACCTAAAGACTTGAATTTATTATCCTACATAAGAGATCGGGCTGATTGTTTAAAATAATAGAATTACTGTATTTTTGTACTTTTTTTTGTTATTGTCATTTGTTTTAAATCATTTAAAAAGTGAAAATTAAAAAAAAAATTCACTCTCGCTCTCTTTTTCTCTTACACACTAATATGTGCGCGTACTTGTGAACATTGTCAAATGAATTGCTAATTTAAATTTCAGTCACATCAAGCAATCATATACATTTTTATCATGCCTGCAATATCTTAATAAGTTTGTGATAGCGGTGGGTTCCTGCTTACATCTGAACCTCTTTGTCTATATATCTATAAACCCGGCTAGGTGTGGGAGAAACTGAATGATCCACAGACATGATTTCAATCTAATTAATTTATTGTTTCTAAATATCAATCAGACACAATAACAATCTAATTAAAGTAGTTGTTTAAATAGAGAGTAGAGTGCGGAGGTGCGATTCTATAACACGGGGATACTACTACAGACCCTCAACTGAATCTAAGATAGCTTAAATACGCTCAAATATAACTACGTCGCACACTAATTAGCTAACTTCTACTTAAACAAGCTCATAATACCTGTACTTTTTATGCATCGGATCCTACACTGGAAACTTGCAGGTGATTTCTATCGGCTTGATCAATGTCGTTGAATCCACGCTCTGTGATTTTTTTCCTGGACAACTCCAAGACCTCTAACTAATTCCACTCTCTTTCAATCTTCCACTAACAACTAACTCGAGACTCTATGCTAACTCCTACTTGCCGACTCCAACGTGCCAACTCACAAACTCGCGGAAACAGAATTCATATAATATACTTCATTTACATAATCACGCTGCCTTTCTCGGTGAAAGTTGGTTGGAATAAATATTTTCCTAAAAGAGTCATGAAAGGATTAGTAGAGCCGCGTATAGATCCGTCACAAGATCCTCAACGTTATGTCATTTGAGATTTTATGAATAATAATTGGAAGATTGGTGTAAGCAAAGACGTATGGATGAATAAATAACATCATAATATTTGTTACTGAGTATATTTTCAACTAAGGTGTAGTTTTTTATAAATAAAATTACTGTAAACTCAATTCTCTTTTAACTCCAAAATGGTTTTTGGTATACATTTCATTTCAATAAGACATTTAATGTTTTGCATATCTTAAGAGTTGTAGTATTTGCAGAATATATTTTAAGGGAAAAAATTATAATAATATTGCGATAAGTCGTAAATTCTGTTGTAACAATTTAAAAATTAACAAGAAAGTACTTTTCAGTTTCTTTTTTAACCTTCTAATGAGTATTGAGAAGTTTTTGAAATTTAAAAAAAGTACTATTAACTTAGTTTTAAGGTATGCTGCTTAGGAATTATTTTAAATATAAAAATATTTCATTCCAAATTTTATATGTTTGTCTTAATTTTGAACTAAATTATCAAAATTTTTTTTTCTGAAATGACTGTTCTATTAAAAAAAAAAAATAGCAGGAATGAATCCAAAAAACAAATTTTTCTCTTCTAATTTATATTACCTTAACTTAAAACTCTAATTACATAAAAAAAATTCCGATATTTTGTTCCAACAATGCAGTTTTAATTTAAATCCAATAATGTACTAGATTCTATATTAATGTGCTAATGTAATAAAAGTATTTTATCTTCAGAGGAATTCATTTAACCCCTAGTTAACTGTTTTTTTTTCTGGAAATGAAATAGTTTTTTCTCTTTGCTTCCTTTACTGAACGTAAAGGTTTTATTTTTCATTTTTTTTGGCAACGCAGAGAGCATAATAGTATTAAGTTTTTTACTGAAATAGCGCAAATATGAATGTCTTAAGTTAAATTAATTTATTAATTTGTCAATATATTAATTAAGTTAAACTGACATACTGAGAAATTCAATTTTATAAGTAATTAACTTTTTTATCAAAAATGCATTTACACCCCTTTCAAAGAAAACGGCTGATATATAGAATGAACCAAAGTTCATTAAAAATTTCCGATAAAAAAAAACTATTATTGCTCTTACGATATTTTTCAGTCTTTTGGCCTCCATCATTTGTGAAAAAAGAAGGAATAAATAAAATACTTTTCAAAGGATAGTTGCGCTTTATTTGTTTGATTGGAACTTTTGAAATCAAAAATTTTGATAGTAATTATCTATATAACCAAATAGTTCCTGTTAATGCTTTTTATTTTTTAATTTGCCTTTATGTAAGATAAATTTCGAATTTTCAGCATACACTTAAATTCTTTTTGTAAGTTTATGTATTTTTTTTAGTTAAAATCTTTTGTATAATTATAATGTTAATTATTGGTAATTTTGATTAACATTTCAATATATTTTGTTATTACCATTCGTTTCTTTGAAAAATTCCATTATTAATCGTTAATATGAAATAGAACAAAAATACCCAATAGGTAATAAGACAAAGATTAATCGGATCTTGAAGTCTTAGTTCCTGGAACAGGTTAAGAAAGAAGAAAATCCTTCCTATGAATGTTTTTCCATCTTTTTATCTTTTGAAAATTATTCATTACTCTGCCACCACCTTAAAAATGAAATTCAAAATGTGTAATTTGACCTTCGATAGGGAATAGAATATTCCAGTCGTTGACACCGTATTTAATTTCAACACACTGGGGTTGCTAGTCCTCAGTGGGCCGTATCAAAATCCCTTGGGGGTCCTTTTTACGAAAATAAATAAAAAGGATAGCATTTATGAAATTTATTTGAAAGTGTCCAAATATTACAAGTGTTGGGGCCCCTGCAATGTGGGGTCTCCGTATGATTGATACGGCGGTAGCTCTCTGAGCCCCTGTTTAAACACTGAACTCAAAACAATATGGTATATAGAAAAAATACTGTAGATTTGAACAAAAGATTTCAATATAAGTACAAACCGACTTATTTTACAACAACAGATGCACTCTATTAACGAGCTGTTTAATAGTAACAGAGGAAACACGTCAAAGCAGGGATGCCTTAACTATATAGCAGCGGGATATAGACCAGTAAACATGGCCACGACTTCGTGGCGGGCGTTATTTCTATTGCCATCGATTTGATTCAAATTTCACAAAAAGAAAAAACCTTGTTAAAGAAAGTTTTAGGCGCAATAAATCTGTTAAGAGTCAAAATCCTCACCTTAGCAAAAAGTTCTTATCACTTCTCCGGCCAAGTTTTAAAATTTTACGTCCGTTATGTGATTAGCCTTTACCTTTATTCTCTCTCTGTCACGTAAATAAACTATCAAACATTCAATCAACCAAGAAAATGATGAGATCCCAAACATTAACGAGATCTCACAAAGAGGGGTGGATCGATTCGCTGTTCTATAGCAGCCAGCATTTAATTATGTACGTCCACGATTCCTTGACTTGGCGTAGATCAGCGTTTCTCAAACTGTGAGGTACCCCTAGGGGGGCATATCTGTGCGAGGTGGGGTGCAAGCATATTGAAAAGTTGATAGCAAAAAAAAAATTATTTTTTTAAAAATATTCTACTGAAAGTACACCCAAAATACATTCTGGCATAATAAAAAGTAAAATTCACATTTACACTGATATAATAAACTTATAAATATATCTGTACTGATCAATGTATTTATTATTAATTTAACAATACTAAGTTAAGAACAAGTTTAATAATTACCAGTGACCCCATGGGTTTTTCATATATAAAAATATATGCAAAAATTAACTCTTATCTTGATAATTTGTACGGTTTATAATTAATCCCTTAAATACCGATTAAATATTATACGATTCGCTCCCCAATGCCACTGTTTAACACGCAGGCGAGCGTATGTGAAGTATTGGGGGGAGGGAGATAAGGGATAAATAAGCAAATCCTCTGAAATAAGTAAATCCTTCGCGAATATTGTCAAGGTCCTTTTAAGGCATTCCAAAGCCTTTGGAATAATTTTATGTATGGCAGGGTACGGAAAAGATCATACTTTTGAAAGACGTATATATACGTCTGGGGCAGTTAATGCTTTGGCTGAGCGAGACGTTTATATACGCCGATAGCGCCTAAGAATCTTTAGTAACATTGTAGCCTTAGCGTAAAAATATAGTATTATTCAATTCAAAACATTGTTATTGTATAGGGGAGGGGTGCGATGAAAATTATGATTACACATTGGAACGCAAATATTGAAAGTTTGAGAAGCACTGGCTTAGATAGTTAGAAGAATACTCTACGAAATGTGTTCGAGGGGTGTCTAAGGGATGTCAGTACAAATTGACAGCTGATAACAATTCATAACAAAGCTACGTGAATTTTGTGCTGTGTCCACTAACACTCCCCTTGCTACTGAGGTGTCGCGGCCGCGGTGGCCGAGGCATCGGATCATGGCTAGCATGTCATGGGTTCGATCCTAGTACCATTGAAGATCCGCCGTGTAGGGGAGCGATGCACGTTAAATCTGTCGAGAGCTCAAACGTCCTCCCGTTGGTGTGGTAGTTAGGAGAGGGAGGTGCCAGCTCAGGTGTCGTTCGCGTCACTTGACCATGGTTCAAAATTACGCGGACCGTCGCCAAAAGTCCTCGTGTTGCTAATCAGTGCGACGCTAATATTCTCTCACTCACTAGCTACTGAGGTATCTCCTACTCTTTATCAACAAGATTACGCTCGACCTTACACAGCATACATAAGCCAACATGTTATGCCGATGTCTCCATAGATATTAATATTTCCCCATCTCACATCAGTTGAACGATAAGACGCCGCTTGTTTGCCTTGGCAATGATGTGTTTGAATGACGAATTGTTAGATATGTTGAACAAAGAATTTGGAGCCACCCCTGTAGATCAATATGACGATACCCAAGCTCATTCTTCAAAGTCAATGTTTTTTATTGCATTATGTTAAGACTAAGAATTTCTCAATTCAATTTAATATGCAACATGCTATTTGGTGGGACAGAACGAAAATTTACAAAATTGATTTAAATCCCATGGTCTTAATCGTGAGATTACTACATCTCGATATAAACTCAGGTTAATAATTAAAAATATAACATAGGGAATTTACATTCTTAATAATGTTAGATGGATAAGTAATTCTTTTTTGTACTGGGCCACAGCAAAATAGAGAAAACAGCATTGTACAATGAAAGGAAATTTTTGCACATCAAAATTTTTTTCTGGGCCCTAATAGCGTAGGATTCCTTCGTGTTATTTACCCGAACAATCAGTTAAAAATGCATAAATTTTCAAAATTTTTTAGAAAATAAAATAAAATATTCTTTCAGTAAAATGATAAATTAATTTTATTTATGTAGTTGGTAAAATGAAAATAATCAACGTATGGAATAACTGAAAGGATGTTAATTTTTCAGTTCATTAGGTAACAAATTACAAGATTTATTAACACTTCCTTAAGGGAGGGTTTTTAGCAATGCTTATAATATATAGATACATATATATATATTTAGTACGAATCCCACTCAGGTTTACATTAAGCTAGAGTCATTATAAAAATCTTCAAGAAAGTGGCAAGAGAGAAATATTGAATGTAAAAAGTACTTTCAAGTTATGGATTGAAATTTAAATTTCAACTTAGTGTATATATGTTATAGAACTAAAAAAAAAATGTTTTATGATACATGTACTCATTGTAAATCCATCATTTTAGAATTCGTAAATTATGTCATGTACACAATTCTCTCTCCACTTGTTTTAATTTTCTATTGCGATTATATTTTAAACCGGAGTCTGAAACTCAAAGAATTAAAAACGCAATCTTATATTCCCTAACTTTATATAACTTTAATCTAAAGTGTGGTATAAATATTTAAATGTGTGTGTGTGAAGGTAAAATATTTTAACATTCTAAATAGATGAAAGAATATAGATTTATTTTGAATAGTATCACGTTTTATAAACCACTTAGGGCGTTTTCGTACTATTTCCTAAGCTGAATAGGTAGAAAATAAGTAGTTTTGAAATTCTTTTTCTGGAATGTATTTCAAGCCCCCCTCCACCCCATTTGTCAGATAAAGTTTATAAGATGCTTCCTGCGGGAATTGGAAAGCAAATTTAGGGATCTCTCGGACCTTTTTGACTGATGGAAAAGGAATCCTGAAAAATATACGGGATAAAATGAGCAAATATTATAAAGAATAAAATGCTGCTCGAAAATATTTCAAAAAGGCACTTAAAAGATTTTAACTTTCTTGAATGTCATTGTCAGTGGCTTATAAATTTAAAGAAGAAATCTGACAACGTCTTAAAACAGTATATAACTTTATATAACAGTTTATTATTCAGTTTTTTTTTGCGGTTTACTACTATTTAAGATTAGAAAATTTTTTACAACACCTATACAAATGCTTTTTGTTGATGTAAAACAACATGAAAATCGATTATCAGGAAATACCGAACAATATTTGTGGCACAGATAATAAATATAAATCATATATCTACTTAAATTACTAATAGTAATGGGATTGAATAATATATCTGTGTGGAGGTTTCTTACTCATGCGTATTCCACTTGAAAATTTTATTTAAAGCTGAATTTAAAAATAGTTACTTTTTGAAGAATTTCTGCATGTTTTTACTTTTTCAATTAGTATATATTCTTGGTTTGATTGATGCTTCTGAGCGAAAGCTACTTTCTCTTCCAAAATTTATTTATTCAAATATATAAAAGTAAAGTAAACTTTTCATTTTTATGATTACCTTCTGAATTTAACTTGCAATGGCACACTTAGATGCAGTCTAGAGCAGTGCTTCTCAAACTTTCATTATTTGCGACCCAATATTGCATCATAATTTTCATCGCACCCCCTCCATACAATGACACATTGTATTGAATTAAATAATACCATACTTTGATGCAAAAGCTACAACATGACTTTAACCTATTATGTACCACCGACGTATATATATATATATCTTACTTAATCAAAGCCTTAATTGCCTCAGATGTATATATACATGTTTCCGAAGTACAATCTTTTCTGTGCACTGTTATTCATAAAATTATTCCAAGTGAATTAGTGAGTGAATATTAACGTCGCAATGTTCAGCTACACGAGGGGGTTTTGGCAACGGACCTCATAATTTTGAACCATGGTCAAGTGACGAGGACGACACCTGAGCTGGCGCCCCCTCCTCCTCCTGAGTATATTTCTTTTAGTTAACTCGTCTTTGGTTTTAATAAAGACGGTCACCTAAAAATGTCTTGGCGGTCCACTGGCCGATCGCGATTGACTTAATGCCTACTCCTGATTCAGAATATAAAAAGTGTTTTTTTATTTCCATTGGCAAGTACGTGTCATATAAAACAAACACAAAATAAATAAAGGTTGCTTAGTTATAACAAAATGATATGCACAATATTTGTTGGGAAAAATAATTCTTTTACATACACTCATGGAGAAAAAATTAGCGCACCAAGAAATAATTGCGGAATTGCAACGAAACTTGGCATGAAGATAGATGTCGGAGAGATATGCAAATGATTAGAAATATAGCGTGATTCCACTACATTTCTAACACGTTTAATGTCACTCTCCGTGGAGTATAAAACAGGTAACTAAAGCTTGTTTGAGTGTGCTGCATCATTTACAAAGAAAGTGCTGAGGTAGACATGCCATTACGCTGTTTTCGAAAACAATATGAGCAGCTGTAGCAGTTCGAGAGGGGGAGAATCATCGGCATGATGGAAGCTGGGTGGTCAGCTAGGCGAGTAGCTCGTCAATTAGGCCGATCTGATTGTGTTGTGAGGAGGTGTTGGTACCAGTGGATGTGAAAGATATCATTTACACATAGACCAGACTCAGGACGCCCTCGACAGACCAGTCGTCGAGAAGACCACCACATTGTAAGAGATGCACACGTACAGAAAACTGCTTCATTGACCGCAATCCAGGCACAGGTATCACCTTCACGAGGGGCCCCTGTGTCTTCTCGAAGCATACGAAAGCGCCTGGCTGAAGGACATTTGGGATCACGGCTGCCCATTACGTGTGCTGTCTTTGACGCCCACCCATCGATGCCTCCGTTTGAAGTGGTACCGCACACGAGGAAACTGGACTGCAGCGGAATGGAACCAGGTCGTCTTTAGCGACGAATCCAGATTCAATCTCCTCAATGATGATAATTGCGTTCGTGTGTGGAGACCCAGTGGTGAATGCCTCAATCCTGACTTTGCTTTACAGAGACATACCGCTCCCACAGCTGCTGTGATGGTATGGGGTGCCATTGCCTACAATACACGGTTACCCCAAGAATTTATCTGCGGCACCATGACAGCCCAGTGGTATGTCTATGACATTCTGAAATCACATGTGTTGCCACTCATGCAACGGCTCCTAGGAGCCATTTTTCAACAAGACAATACTCAGCCTCACACGGCAAGGGGGTCACAAGACTGTCTCTGCAGTGTTACTACCCTTCCTTCTCCTGCCTGATCCCCAGATTTGTCTCCAATCGAGCATATCTGGGATCATTTGGGAAGGAGAGTTGGGCACCCCACGAGTTTGAACGAACTAGAGGCAAGATTATAGCAAATATGGAACGAAATGTCTCAAGACATCATACAGAACTTGTATGCCTCAATGCTCGATCGTATCGCATCGTGCATTCGCGTTAGAGGGGGTTCAACAGGGTATTAAATCCTCCGTTCTTTTGCATTTTTTTCTGAAATAAAGGATCCTTTTTCTTTGGGTTTCTAATTATTTACTTATATCAAAGTATTAATTACGTATGTAAAATTTCGTTTCATTTTGACGACTCCTTCTTGGTGCGCTAATTTTTTTGTCTGTGAATGTATCTTGAAGCTTCCTTCACTTCTCTACATACTTATTTCCTGAATTTAAATATTTGAAGTATCTTTTCAGGAGCTTTAGAATTAATTCCCTGTTTCCCCTTTTCGGCCGCCAATGAATTAAACTAGATGGTCTCTGCATTCTTCAACTTTTCATCTTGTCTAAAACGTTTATCTCTTAGAAATTCTTATTATTTCCCTCTTAATCTGAAGGAAAAGATGGTAATCGCTAAGAACATAGTAATCAAGGCAGAACAACACAGCAAAGGAATCCCGAAGATCGTGAATAAATACAACACGTGTTTAAATATCTATACAAATAAATAAAATTGAAGTGTCTGTTTGTAATTTCAAATTAGCAGCTTTTTACTTAATGCACTAAAAGTATATACGGTACTCATAACAAAAAACCAATTTTTAAAATTTTTGTCTGTCTGTCTGTCTATCTGTTGTCTGTTATCTGTCTGTCTGTCTGTCTGTCTGTTTGTTCCGGCTAATCTCGGAAACGGCTGGTGTGATTTTAAAAATTCTTTCACTAATGGAAAGCTACATTAACGGGGAGTAACATAGGCTATATTTTATTCCCGTATTCTTACGGGAACGGGAACTATACGGGTGAACGTGAAACTGAATGCCAAGATGAACGCCAAATTGAACGCCAAGCTGAGCTAATGAAGTCGTTGTTTTGGTTACTGGCGACCGATGGCCTTCATGAGACATAATAGTGTTACGCGCACATGATAATACGATGACACGTGCCGTAATTTTTTTTTTGGATAGTTTTCTCACTGTTCAGTTAAGTAGAGCATCGGCTGTTTCGGATGCACTTTTAAAAATAATAAATCAAGACTTCATAAGCAAAAAGCAATGCAAGAAACAAAAAATTGATAAGTTTTACGGTTAGTTTTAATCCTTTTTTTTTTTTTTTTTTTACATTTTTAGTCACATTTAAACAATAGTTATTATAATCCCAATCTATATCTATACAAATAAATAAAATTGAGGTGTGTTTGTAATTTCAAATTAGCAGCAATTGTTTGCGGGGGTTTAAGGGGCGTTAGAAATTCCGATTTTTAAGTTATTAGACGTACAGACTTGAAACTTAGTAAGTACATTCCTCTCATAGGGTAGAGATACGCTACAAAATGGGTTTCGTGAAAATTGCCCTCAAGTGGCGTTGTGGGACTTAAGGGGCGTTATAGATAATTATTTCCATTTTTAAACTATTAGACGCACAGTCTTTATATTTGATAAGTAGATTTCTTTTATAGAGTAGAGATCAGCTATAAGAAGGTTTTGTGAAAACAGACCTCTAAATGGCGTTGCGGGGGATTTAGTGGCGTACTAGATAAATATTTTCGTTTTTAAACTACTTCACCTCCCTGCTTGAAAATTGGTAGGAATGTTTCTTTCATGGAGTAAATATCCGCTACAAAACAGGTTTGGGAAAAATTGATCAAGGGAGTGTTGCGGGGTGTTAAAGGCAGATATAAATAATTATTTCTATTTTTAAACTATTAGACGCACAGTTTGAAATTTGGTAAGCAGATTCCTCTCATAGGATAGAGATACACTACAAAATGTGTTTTGTGAAAATCGACCCCTAGGCCGCGTGGCGGGGGTTCAAGGGGCGTTATTGATAATTTTTTTTTCATTTTTTATTTATTGGACGCACAGTCTTCAAATTTTGCTAAGCAGATTCCTTTCATAGTGTGCAATTCCCCTACAAAATTGGTTTTGTGAAAACAGATCCAGAAGTGGCGTTGCGGGGGCTCAAGTGGCGTTATAGATAATAATCCCCATTTTTAAACTATTAGACGTACAGTCATGAAATTTGATAAGCAGATTCCTTTCGTAAAGTAGAGAACCGCTACAAAATGGGTTTCGCGAATATGAACTACTAAGTTTAATTTCGGGAGATTAAGAGGCGTAATTGATAAATATTTCCATTTTAAACTATTTGATCATCCTGCTTGAAAATTGGTAGGCATGTTCCTTTCATGGAATAGAGTTCCTCTAACAAAGAGTAAAACGAAAATTGACCCCCAAGGAGGGTTGCGAGGGGTCAAGAGGAGTTACAGAAAAAAATTCCTGTTTTTAATTGTTAGACCCATATACTTGAAATTTGTTAAGCATGTTTCTTTTGTTGAATAGGGATCCACTAAGAATGTATTTTAAGCAAATCAAGTTGGGGGGGGGTGCAGGGGGTTACTGGGACGTATTGACGAAAAAAATTACTTTTTTCGAGCTACAAGAACTATAATAATGAAATTTGGTTTGCATTTTTCTTTTGTTGAGTTGAAATCCTCTAAGAGCGGTTATTTTGGAAAACGGCTCTCAACGGGATTACGGGGATATAAAACTTTTGTTTTTTTTTCTGTTAGATTTAGACTTGAAATTTGGCTTGCATGTTCAATTTATGGAGTAGAGATCCACCGAAAATTGGTTTTGCGGGAATCCACTTGGTTTTTGGGTTACGAAAGAGCAAACATCATTCTATGCTTCAATTTTAGAGATTTTTAGAAAACACAAATTAGATGAGTTCTGCCCCTTTTTTTATCAACAGGCGACAGTTATAGGTATAAGTATATTTTTCAATACAATCGAATTCTTAATGCAGGACTTAGATATGAATAATTTATACATATATATAAGCAGTAAAAATTTATAAAACATCATGAAATTCCCAGCGAAGCGGGCTGGTAACAGCTAGTAGGAAATGATTATGTAGGGTACTGAAGGAAGCTACAATATTTGTAGCAGAATTGTTTTCAGCAATAAATATCGTGTTTTAGATTTTTTTTTCTTAACAAAACATTCTTTATTTTCTAAATGACCTCGTATAGATATTTTTAATGTATGATTTTTAATTCAGTGTTAAAATTGCATCTGTATAAATTATTGTTATTTTCTACCTGTCAAATGAAAAAAACATGTAAACTTGTGCCCTGTTTAATGAGTTATATTTGTTCAAGTATAATCCTTGATCCTGATTGTCTCAAGTGCGTGACATCTCAGTAGAATACTGAAATGAGGTGAGTAAAATTGAAACAGTCTCAAATCCGTTGTGAACATTAGCATTTAAATTAACAGCTTTACTACCGAGAGAAAGTGTATGACTGCACGAATTCTACCCCTTATTTTAAACAATGTGAACTATACTCAAGACTTCTGAGCTCATACTATTTACACAAGATTTATGTAAACAATTTTCTTTGATTAAATCTTCAGGCCAGTATTTGTAACAATTTATACTTCAAAGTTATGAAATTGACGTATATACCCTTGAGTATATCAGAATTATGCTTGACATATTTTTAATGTATAAGGTAAAAGTAGAGATTACAATGACTTTATTTGAAAAAGGATCTAATAAATTTAAAGAGGGGAAAAATACTAATTTATGCGATGTAATATAAATGTCTATTTAAAATAAAGTTCCTACATTTGACAAAAAGTTGATAACTAAAGGAAAATCTATACAAATAAATAAAATTGAAGTGTCTGTTTGTAATTTAAATTAGCAGCTTTTTACTTAATGCACTAAAAGTATATACGGTACTCATAACAAAAAACCAATTTTTAAAATTTTTGTCTGTCTGTCTGTCTGTCTGTTTGTTCCGGCTAATCTCGGAAACGGTTGGTGCGATTTTAAAAATTCTTTCACTAATGGAAAGCTACATTAACGGGAGTAACATAGGCTATATTTTATTCCCGTATTCTTACGGGAACGGAAACTATACGGGTGAACGTGAAACTGAATGCCAAATTGAACGCCAAGCTGAGCTAACGAAGTCTTTGTTTTGGTTACTGGCGACCGATGCTCCTCATGAGACATAACAGTGTTACGCGCACATGATAATACGCTGACACGTGCCATAATTTTTTTTTATGATAGTTATCTCACTGTTCAGTTAAGTAGAGCATCGGCTGTTTCGGATGCACTTTTAAAAATAATAAATCAAGGCTTCATAAGTAAAAAGCAATGCAAGAAACAATAAATTGATAAGTTTTACGGTTAGTTTTAACCCTTTCTTTTTTTTATTTACATTTTTAGTCACATTTAAACAATAGTTATTATAATCCCAATCTATATCTATACAAATAAATAAAATTGAAGTGTCTTTTTGTAATTTCAAATTAGCAGCTTTTTACTTAATGCACTAAAAGTATATACGGTACTCATAACAAAAAACCAATTTTTAAAATTTTTGTCTGTCTCTCTGTCTGTCAGAATATAAACAGATATATTTATAAAACATCATGAAATACCCAGCGAAGCGGGAGGGTAACGGCTAGTTATGTAATAAATACTTCATAAATTAAAATTTTTTTCTTTTAAACATTGTATTTTTTTATGTTTTTCTATCTGTGTGGTAAATGATTTACAACTGCATGAGAATTTATTAAAATAGTTTTATCAAATATAAAACTTCATTCAATATAACAATCATTCGTTCTATCTAGTTATTTAGCTATGATAATTAATGTATCAATATACGATTATTTTCAATTTTCAGAAAATTTTCAACGAATGCCAAAAAATGATTGAAATTATCTAACAATTGTGTAGGTGTTTTCATTTAATGGTGAGCTGTAATAGGATCTATACCTTGGAAGTATTAATATAATATTTCTTCATACCCTAATGATTTCCACTGCTGAATGCATATCTTTTTCCATCGGCTTCTTTAGGGACTGGATGTAAATTATATATAATCGTTTTTAAAGAAAAAGGGTCAAATTAAAAATAAATAATAAGAACAGTTTTTTGGGGAGCTAAAAGTTTTAGCTTCCAAAACATACATTGTTTTGCTATTTATAATTCGACTTGATTTAAAATTAAATCCATCGTTGTGTATCTGTATGAGGAGGGATCTTTGAGAAATCAAAATATTAACATCTAAAAGCTCTAATCTGAACTTTTGAAGGTGACAATGTCTCTTAACACCTATGGATAATAGAGTATCTCTTCTGAATTATTTTTTATAAATGCTTATTCATTTCTTTGGTTCTGTGCATCAACAAAGCAAATAAAACGTATTTAAACTTGTAGGATTATCACTAAGTACAACAGATTTTTTTTTTCAATATGCATTATTTTATGATTTATGGATCATTTTTGAGTATACAAAATGCATCTGAGTATTAGAGAAGAAATAAAGTGAACTTCCTTCAGGTAACAAAACACTTGGACAGAGAGAGAGGATCACATTCCCATAAACTCAGAACGAGTTTATGTCGTAGAAAGCCGTAAAAGTGGCAATGTAATGTATACTGTAAGTCATTTTCTCTGTGCACTCGATCGGAAGGTATACGACATAAAATATTTCTTTCAGAAACTCGTTCTTATATGCTTGGAGACGACAACTGGAATGTTTTCGTCGAGTTGAAGTGAACAGTTGATGGCATCGTATATTTTCATCGGCGTCCACGTGATTTTGATGCGGTCACGTTCAGCTTTAAAATTGATCTGGAGTGAAGACTATGCCAAGAAATTATATGGTTTTATTATGACAGTTTTGAAATAAAATTGTTCATGTCACGTTCGTTAAAGACGCATTGTCTCGTAAAATTACCCATACTATTATTCTGATTGCTTCTTACACAAAACATTATTTATTTTTGTTGATCATACTTTCAATTGGGCAATCATGAGTGGAATATTAAACCATCAGGAATTACTGGACAGTATTACTTTTATTTTGAACAAGAATGTTTTGATTGATGAAAAAGTGTCTATTATATTTTATCATTGCTTTTTTTCTTTCTTTTTAATATTTCTCGTAAGATTAATAGAAAAATAAATTAATCAACTCATATTTCTTACTTTAATATTTCATCACAAATGCTAAATTAAAATTTTCTTAAAATTTTTTAAAAATTTATTTATTTGTTTAAATTTAGCAGTTAGTAATACTTTTTAAAAAAATTTTGAGAGATGCATTCTTTCCTTTTTCCCTCTGTATACCACAAACAGAATCCAGAATCATCGTTATTGAGAAAATATAGTATTTTTCCAATCTCATGAATTTAAAAATTCCTTAAACCATGGATATTTTAAAAAATAATTTAATATGATCTAAAAAAAGGTTGAAATATTTATCTTTCATTTACAAATTTTATAAGAAAATAAATGTTTTTAAAAATTAAAGGAAATGTTTATATTTTTTTCAAACAGGCTTAATCAAGAGTATTCCCTTTTCAATCTTATATAATATAAAAAATGAAGCAAACAAATAATGAATTTTTGTGTTAAAAGTTACAGAATACAGTTGGCCATTTGTCTAATTTAATATAAAGTTTGTGAATCTGGGTTTATAACTTCACTAACATTTTATTTTAAAATTACCTATTTCTACCTTATATTTATTAATAACTATTTTAATGGTTTTAGGTAGTTTTTATTCAAACTAATTACTTTTGAGTTACAACACTTGTATATATGTTCATTTATGTAAATAACAGCTTAAAATAGATACATCGGAAATCGCTTAACACGAAACTGAGGGTGACCGAAAAGAATTAATAACCGAATGAAAAGAGAGAAAGAAGAGGGAGAGGGGGGGGGTAAAAGCATTTCGTGTTAAAGGAAGTTGCAAAAAGGGAAGAAAAATAATCATTTTTTGACCAAATTAAGTTTATTAGAGTTTATTTTGTTTCCCTCACTCCCTCACACTGTGACGGATCTATACACGTCCTTATTCAGTAATCCTCTTGGGGAAACTTTGGAGGCAGCATTCGCGTTAATTCACAGCCTCTTAAGAAGAGACCTTGATATTTAAATTAGTTTGACTATATAATGTCTATAGGTTTTGTAGATGTAAGAGAGAAGGAGCAGGAGTGCTGTTGCGGTGATGCAGGTGAGAATATTAGAATATTTCATTGAGTATTTCCCAAGTATAGCTCGAATTAAGGAAGGAGTTACTAAGATAATAAATTATTAGAGAAAGGATCTAAGATAGATTGAATTAGATTTTGTAATCGGATCACTAGCACTTGTTCACTTTGTCTAGTTCACTTAGTCGTGTTTACTTAGAGTTGTTCATTGAGAATAGACTGCTCGCTTTATATATCATTCCTAAGGTTTGCTTTTGTAGTTTCACTTGTGATTGATAAAGTGTGTTTGAAGAGTAATAAAATAATAGTTATTATGAAATTTGTTGGTGATGCTTTGTTTCCCCCCACATTCTTAGGTAGGCAAGACGGTGTAGGAGCGGTGCCAAATAGGTCGCCCTCACAACACACGCCCACGCCCACGCACACACACACATATATATATATGCATGTAGTTAATAAAAAAAAGGTAAATGAAACAAAAACATCCACAACAACTTTTGGAATTTTAATACAAATTTTCAAACTTTTTGAAAATTAAAACATGTATGTTGTTTTTGGAAAATAATCTGATATTTTTTTTGCATTGTCTTTTTTAGCATCAAATTGTTGGATGTCACCCGTTTTTTTAATTCATTTCACCATTTAAATGGGCGTCTAAATAACTGCTCATACTTTTCATGCTGTTCCACATTTCGGATGACATGTTAACATTAGATGTATTCATTTCATTTTCGTCATCTAAATCTGCATCAATGATATTTTTGAGCTTAGAACAAACTCCAAAATGTGACTTTGTCTACCATAATTTGGCTGTACACGCATTATCATCATCTACCGTAACGAATTCTTCTGATGATACATTAGGACAGTCCAATCCAGCTGGTGGTTTTCGTATTTTATTCAATCCCAGAAGGAAAATATTTTCATGTTAAGTTATTGTTTCGTGTTAAGAGGAATAAAGCATGGAAATACGTAGTATTTGTCGGGACCTTTGTATTATTTCGTGTTAATCCATATTTCGCTTTAAGCGTTTTCACGTTAAACGTATTTAACTGTAAATAAATTTAAAACAGGATTTTGTCTCAAAATTTAATTTTGCTTATATGGCATACTTATAGACTTGTTTCAATAACATATTTTATTTTTAAACTTAAAATATAAAAACTGTTCTTTTAACATACATTAGTTGATGTTAATACATTGTTATAAACCTTAACAAGATAAGGAGTTATGTGTGTGGTTATTACGACTAATCTTTAAGTAGTTGATTACTTGCAGACACTTTGGGGATCTTAAAAAAAAACGTATTTTGGTATTAAAAGCTCCATTCTTGACATGGCTTCAAATACATTTGAAAAACAAAACGTCATTGAGATTTAAAATTCTGATAAAACGACGCTAATTGAATTGACACTGAAATTTGACGCTTTTCTACAAATTACGTTCACATATATTATTTATTTTCCTTTATTATTGGTTTAAGCGTGTGTGTTGACATGACTTGGAAATTTGATTTTCAGTCATTCAGTTTATATCATCATATCACGACACACTGACTAAAGAGGGTAGTTACAGGAATAAATTGAAATACATTGATATAAATATCTTTAAGATGAATAATACTCGATTTCCGAATTTCCGAACATGATATTTCCGCGAACATGAGTTTTAAATGTAATTTAACTGGATTACCGGTAAAAAATAAAGGTAAAAATTAAATTTTAAACTTAACCCGGGAACGGCGCGTGGGGCACAGAATCATCAAAGGCTCAAAAAATATTTAATAGTGAGAAAACTGTTGTTTCTTTGTTACTAATGACCTATAGTCTGTATCCTACTATATGACAGTCTTCATGGGAGCTAAAATGTATTTGTCACATATCTCCTTAAACCTGTCACATATCATTTCTACAAATCACTTTCCTGCATTGTGCACATTGTTACAGTACGTCTCTTAGAATTTTCCTTTTCTTTGGAATTCAAAATGTTTCTCTTAAATGCGTAAGCATAGCTAGCAATTCAGCATAAGCCAAAAATCTCTGATTATTAGCAAAAAAATATTTTTAGAATAAGATGGTCTGGTTGAACTAAAGAATGTGTAAAGCTCTCTAGAGCTTGACTAAAGAGGAGCTTTGTGTGAAAATTCTAAATTCTAATTTCAATGTTAAATTGAAAGTCATTGCTTTCCTTTTTTCTTATTTTCTATCCACTCAAACATGATAATTTTTATCAAAACGTGTTTTCTGAATTTTCGATGTCTTTACACAAAATCATATTCGTCAACTTAAAGTTTCTATTGATACACTGTCACTAATTACCAAGTATACTATTAATTATATGGAACTTCTTAGTTTGATCCTTAAATCTAGAATATTTTATTTAAATGTATAGAATAAAATACATTTGAAAGAATTAAGAAATTGAATGTTTTCCAGGTTTCTCTCCTATTATTTTGTTTCACTTTTAAGTTCTATCAGATATTTACTAAAGTTATAGAAACTCACATTGAAAATTGAAATGACAAATGCACACATCGTAAAGATCAATAGCTTTCGATTTTTCTTTTTTCTGTGTTATTTTGTTTCTTACAACAGTATTCTTCTGATTTAGAATTCTAAATATAATTTTAAGAGATTTTCAAATTTCAAACTTAAATCTTATCAAGTATTAAAAAGAGTTAAAGAAAAGGAAATGTTTATCTTAATATGAGTAGCAGCAAGTACATTAGATTATTCGGTAACGAAACAGTTTAGTTTTGGAATTCAGGAAAATTAAAACTGAAATATTTCTCGAACTTCTATTCAACTAAAGTAAAAGGTTTTATATGAAACTTATGAAATGTGTGGAATTTGGTAAGCAAATGAGGTGTAGTAATAACAAAAACAAAAAAAAATGTTAAAACTAGATAGTTTACCATAGATCTATAATTTTAATTTATGCCATCACATAGAAAATTATATCTCTCATAATAAATGCTATATCAAGCAAATCTATAACTTCAATAAAAATAAATCTATAGGCGTTTCACTAAAGTAACAAGATTAAAACATAAATCAGTTAGTTATCCTTAATCAAACCCGTTTTATCAGATTATAATCAATGATTCAAGGTACATTTTTCGCTTAGCATATGTAACTATACTTTCGGCCGTGGGTAGCCTAGTGGTTAGAGCATCGGACTCTAGACCGGAAGGCCTGGGTTCGATGCCCAATGTCACCAAATACCCTCCGAGACCACACGGAGTACTTTCTCGTTAAATCGGTGGGTCCGAAAGTCTTATGTGTGGTCGCAGCAGATGTGAGAAATAACGTGAGAAATAATAAATTTCTTATGTGAGAAATAATAAATAAATAAAAGCTGATAACAAATATACATCAAACGTCCTTTAAAAAAGAATATAGCCTCTACCTCATATACTATATATTCCAGGTGACATTTTAACATGAAAAAAAAAAGAACAAAGAAAAATTATTAATACCTAGAATATTGGAAGCGTAAAATGGAAGAAAAAATATTTTAAAACAGGAATCATGCTAAGCCTAATTTTACGCTTAGTTCCAATTCCATGTGGTTTCTTTTTTCCCCTCTCTTTAAAGACCGCGTTGCACAAGCATCATTAATTTAAATACCCAACCTCAACAATTGTCCAGTCTTCTTAATGAGCCCTTGAAGTGCGAATTTTACAGAAAGCTTCATATATCAATCACTCATTTGAAATTTCTTCCTCCCTCCCCCCCAATATTTTGTGAGCCAAAACGGTGCTTCCAACTTCCGAAAGATTTATAATAGTAGCTTCCTATCCCAGCGATTGTCTTTTCTACAAACTTGAGGGCACTAAATGAATGTGCTTGGAGGGTGATTAAAATTGATCGATAACAGAGCCCTAATGATACTCGTACATTTTCACCAGTTATCAAATATATTGCCATAAGTAAGGGTGATAATATGATACCTGGTTCACTATTCCAATCAAAAATTCAGAGAGGTGATTTGAAATAATGTTGGTAATTTTGGGTTTTCCGTACCATGTTTAAAATATATTGTAAAGATATTTCGTGGAAATTAAGTAACATATTTCTTCTCGAATTATAAATTTATACTGTTATTACATTTTAAAGAATTGTACTCATATTTAACTGTGCACATCTGTGAGTATTTTGTGAAAATATTTAAGACTAACAAAGCTTTTATTGTAACACACTTAATAGCTTTTACAAAAATTATTTAATTTTAAAATTTTTAACTTGCTTTTAAAATAGTTTCTGTAGTTTATATTTCATTTCTCACGAAATCCTTAAAACAATTTAAAGTTTCCAATCTTTACTGGATAATATTTTTTCCATTTATTGTTCAAATATATTTTATTTTAATTTGTATATGAACAAATTGCTACAGATTCATCCTGTTATTTTATTTTTCTTACGCTGTTTTTAAAAACATTTTTAATTAGTTAGAGTCATTTCAATTCGTGTTTTTTCAATATTGCATTGTCTAATATATTTCATTTTTTTAAACATTTTTTTTATTGAAAACAATGATAAAATCCCCATGCACCACAAAGTATCACACAGGGCTCACAGAAGTAAGTATTAAGCACACAATATAAAGAAATTAAAAAAAAAATAAATAAATTAAAAAAAAAATAAAGAAAGAAATAAAAAAAATAAAAAATAATCTTTTGAGGTTAGGAAGAATTACAAATACTCATAAAAAACTCACTGAACTTTTTAAAAGTACTTCTGGTGGAAACCAGTTTCGGATGCCAATTTACATTAAGTCCCTTGAATGCCAGTCTTAGGATATTCCTTTCTCTTTCAAACTTGGAACACAGAAGGAGCACATGTTCTACATTTTCCTCGCCACAGATATCGCAATCACAGGAAGATGACGGAACTAAATTAAATTTGTTCAAGTAGCTTTTAAAGTTGCCATGACCAGTTGGAAATTGGGTTATTTTGTTATTAGTATAAAAATGATGGAAGGACAGTCTCTCATTAATGGTTGGAAAATTTTTTTGGTTACGCTCCCATTATTTGATGTAAGATATTCTTGGTTCCAAGACTTCACCATTCTTTCCTTCATAATCTTCTTATAAAATGACTTAGGAATATTAACGGCAATGTCAATTTTGCGCTTGGTTGCAGCCTTGGCTAGCCAATAGGCCCGTTCATTTCCAAAAATGCCCTGTGTCCGCGAACAAATGCAAAATCTATTGAGATGTTTTTATCTTTTAAGCTTTTAAGTTGCTTTTGGATCTCGACAATTATATTGTTAGATGAAGAAATACACTTAAGAGAATCCAAGGAAGAAAGAGAGTCTATACAGAGGAGATAGCCTGAGACACTATTTTGTTCAGTGATCCATTTAATGGCAAAGTTTAAACATAAAAGTTCAGCTACAAAAACTGTACATTCATCACGAATTCTAAATTGAAAGTACTCAGATTCTACACCACTCCTGAACACAACAAAAGCGAAACCAACTCTGCCAGCAATTTTACTACCATCAATATAGCAAATAACAGGGAAATCATCAGTATTTTTGTCACTGTGCTTCATAATATTGATGGAATTCCTCTCTGAAGGATGAGGGAGAAAAAATGGAGACATAGTGCAATCATAATTAGAGATGGAAGAAGCAGCGAGATTTTCCCTAAAAGCAATATTATGAAGAATAGCAATGTCGATTGGAGGGAATCCAGACATAGCAAAAACTGACTCGTAACTTATGGTGCGATAACCGCAAATGACCCGCAAGAGCACCCTTCTTTGTATGCGTCGCAGATATTTAGAATTCATCTTCCTTTTAAGTGCCTCACTCCAAACTCTAGAACCATACATAATGAAAGGTTCGATTCATTGCTTATAAATGAGCGAATGTACGTTGAAATTTATACCGAACGAGTTGCATGCAATGCGATTTAGTCCACGCTGCAATTTGTCACATTTCTCTGATATGTAATTTAAGTGCTGCTTCCAAGAAAATTTAGCATCCAGAAGAACCCCAAGATATTTCATTTGTTTTACCATAAGTAAGAGAGTACCATCGAGATGAAGCTGAAATGCATCATAGCAAACGTTTCGTTTTTCAATAGCCATATAACTCTGGTTTTAACAGGATTAAAATCTAATTTAAAATTCTTTGAAAAATCAGAAGCGAGGTTCAAAGTTTTCTGTGCGTGTAGGAAAGTTGCAGGGAGATCCCTACCTTGGAAACAAATTAAAATGTCATTAGCAAAAGCTATGGTTTCACAGTAGGCAATATCATTAAGTTTAAATAGAAGATCATTGATAATGATATTCCAAAAGATAGGTCCTGAAACTGATCCTTGAGGGCAACCCCTTTCAAGACAACGGATTGCAGAAGTCAAACCCAATTGCATTTTGGCCATTCTGTCATTTAAAAAGTTAGCAACAAGTGAAAAAAGATTTATCGGAATTTTCGCTTTCTTAAGGAGATTCAGAATGCAAGGCCACCATGCGTTATCAAAAGCACCTTTTATATCAAGAGAAATCAAGATTGAGTGTAAAGGCTTATTTTTACCTCTCTTAACAATCTCATTCAAACGTAAAGGAGCGTCTTCCGTGCTCTTATGAGGGTAAAATCATACTGATCACTAGAGAGAAAGTCTCCACGGCGCAGATACCAGCAAATCCTGTTAACAAAAAGTTTCTCTAGGCATTTACCAAGAGTTGGAAGCAAGCTTATGCATCTAAGGTTATCCCCCCCCCAATCGAGGAACTCTACACTCATTTACTTTAGGGATGAGAATCACCTGGGTAAGCTTCCAAACCCGAGGAAAAATACCTAAATCAAGGCAATCATTAAAAAGTTTATGAAGAAAAGAAGGGAATGCTAAGTGGAACTGCTTAATAATCTCATTTGAAATAGAGTCCGGACCAGGTGATTTATTGAGCTTTAGCATAGGAAACAACTGTATTAACTTCATCACAGGAAAAGGAAGGATCAAAAACGGATGAGTAAGCAGCACGCGCGGCTTTACGATAGTCTTTCTGAGAGTTATTGTCATTTGCCTCTGAATCAGAAGGGAAGGATTTTTGAAGCACAGCATTTATTGTCTCATCTAAAAAGGAGGTTGTTTCTCCTGTGGATAGTTTTATACCAGTTATTTCAATTTTTTTCATAAATTCTCTTTTAACGCCTTATGTATAAACCTTCTTCCACACATTTTGAGCGTCAATGGTCAAAAGAAATTTCTTCCAAGAGTCAGATTTAGCATCAATAAGCATTTGATTATAATATTTTCTATAATCAAGATATTTATTTCTGTATAACTCTCTAACAATTGGATTTTCACAAGGTTGGAATCTACGCTTAGATGCCTTAAGCCTCTTCCTTGCACAGCCAATCTCGGTGGACCACCAAGGGACATTATGCTTGCTAGTCTTCTTAATATATATATATGCATAGATTACAAGCATGCTTGATAAATAATAGAACCAAGTTCCTCAACGACTGTATTAAGGCAAGAACAATTAGAGCAATCGTTAAGAATATCAAATATATGAGTTATACGAGAAAAACAAAGTTTCCGGATACGATACCAGTTTGCTTTTTTTGTATTTAATATAACAAAAGTAACACTTGATGTATCTCGCAGGACCGTGGATAGACAAAACTCGAATTCTATCATCATATGATCAGAAAGGGACTCGTTTTCAGAAAGACACCAACTCGAATTATCCTGGAGTAGATCCGAACCAACAACTGGGACATCAATATAGTTTGTACCCTGAGTTGCACGAAAAGTAGGCCCACAACCTTCATTGATAATAAATAAGTTGTTGGGGGAAATAAATTCACATAACTTATCTCCTCGTGCATCTGAATAGGGACTAAACCATAATACAGATTTGCTATTGGAATCCATACTCCAAACCAGTCGATTGAGATTTTTGCAACTAAAAACTTGGTTGATTTTGTGAAGATCCGAGTCAATGTTTTTGGAAGATTCAAAATAATAGGAGAAAAGAATAAATGCAGTTGCACCCGCGGTAACTTCTAAAGTGACCATATTGTAATCAGTATTTTTATAATCAAGAAAATTTGAAAGATAACGTGAACGAGCAATAATGGCGGCCTTAATAATGTCAGAATTAGGATCACAAAAAAGTCTATAAGTACTGGGATAACCTGGAAGAGAACTCCTGTAGCTATGAGGTTCTTGAACTAGAGCGCAATCAATGCTATCTGTTTCCATATTTAAAATGAGTTGCTGTGTCGCAGATTTAGACTTGTGTAGGTTTAACTGAACACAATTTTGAATTTGTTTATCTGACCTAATCATAGTTAATTCTAGATTGAGTATTCTTCTTCGTAAAAATATGGCAAGGACAGCACTCAGAAAAAGGTTTATGATTAACATTCACTTTTTTATGTATGTTTTTTGTTTTGTGATTGAAATGGATACAGTTTATACAAGTCACTGCATCCCTATTTGAACAATCTTTCGCTTTGTGTTCTCCAGAACAGTGAAAATAGGCTGTTGGTTTGTTGCATTTGTCAGCCCGATGGTTGTAACCAAGACAGTTAAAACATCTATTTATAATAATAAAATCATCTATATGACATGCACTCCAGTTGATTTCCGATCTTGTTTGTCGTAGGATTGATTTACGAACTATGGGGTGAGTTTCGATTACAACATGCCTTGTATGCTGAAAGGCTTTTCAAGTAAAGCGAACTCTGCAATGCCCTATACTTTCGTCATCTACAACAATTTCAGGATTTTGTTCAGAAATCACTTTCAAAAGATATTCATTACTTACTTCATTTGGCACACATTTTTTACAATTATGGCTGGATTTTTCCTTTTTGACAGAGAAGCCTTTAATTCTGGTGATTTTTCTTGAAGTTCTGTTAAAAGTCGGTTTCGATCATTTTCAGAAAAACATTTAACTAGTAGTTTGCTTTCTCTTATGTTTTTTAAGTCACTTACACCTAATTTAGACTCCGCTGGGTTTATTTTCGATTTAATAATTTTCCTTACATCGTCAGAAGAGCAATTATCTGAGTCTACAACTAGACAATAATCGAGAGACTTTTCCTTATCTTTTGGAGCAATAGATCGCGCCACGACACTGTCGTAACTTGGCCTAGGCGTAATTTGGGTTGCAATGGCTTCCTGCAAGCTTTTTTTACATGCTTCTAAAAAGTTAGCTGCTTTACTCCTTCAAAATTCTTATAGATAGAGGATTTCAACTCACACAAGGCTTGCCTGGCCTCTTCACGCACCTGATGGTTCATATTACATTTTGACAGAAGCGCAGATTCGATAATCGTGCAATGTTTTTGAAGAGCATCAAAAAACACATCATTTTCCATCGCCGCCATTTTGACTTTTTAATTTTTAACATTTGAAATAGATTACGTTTTGTTTTGTACGAGATAGTGATAGAAAAGTAAGGAAATTTGGCTTTTAATTCCAATTTCATCTCTTTAAATGGTTTTATAGCTGAATGGGTTATGAATGTATTTTTTAAAGAAAGGTTTTTCTGAATTTAACTTCACTGGAACAATATTTATAGTTAATCAGGAAAAAATATTCTATAAATAAGATATAAATGAGTCCACACACTACAAATTAAAAAAACTTTTAAGCCTATTGATAGTAAATGGTTGAATGCTCTTAATGATAATCCTATAAATCCTCAAAAACTCGCTTGAAATATTTCTAAATGAAACCAGAATAACTTTTAAGGGGGATAAGTTTTAAGGAATCTTTTCATGCTTTTGACTCAAATATGTCCTTTTATCCAAATATTTTATTTTAGTTTATTTAGTTAATTAAATATTAAATGTCTTTTATTTTAGATTTTTTCACATAATTTTTATATTATTTATTTTTGTAATATGTAAGCATGTTAATTTTCTACGTCTTGTTTGTCGAGAAAACAATAATTAACATGTTGTTCTACATTTTCAGAAAGGTTTTTTCTCAAAAAGTTACCATTTTATTTTTAAAAAATAAAAAGGGAATCTAAAACAGTAAGAATCAACATCTTAAAGAGCAGTCATTAAAAACGCCATTAAACTACTAGAAATAAAGCTAGAAACCTCTCATCTGAGAATTGGGATTAAGAGGTATTTAGAAGATTCCCATTAATGTCCAATTTAATTTTCTTTCAGTTATCCTTACCAAGGCATTCAGTGACTCTTAACGTTTAATTAATCTCTATTAGTTCCAGTTCACAAAGATAAAGACTTCGTTCTAATTCGTTATAATCAAAGTAAATGACTTCAGTGAGGTAAATATTTAAAATCATTTCAATATTTCAAGAATTTCCTTATTGTATATTTTAAAAATGCTTTAATTTAATTTGTGTGTGTATGTAAGTACTATTAATTGTTTTTTGATTAAATTACTATAAAATTTTAACTTAAAAAGCAATAAAACTACTTATTATACGTAAAATTTTAGTAACAAGAAAAATTTGCAACATTGATAAAAGAAATTCTTGCTGCTACAATCCACATAATATAATACATTTTTTCTCAATTTTAAAAATGCATTGAAAAAAACAAAAAAAAGGAAACCAATTTATTTAGTAATATTTTTTTTTCTGCAACGCGATATTTATTAAATTTTGCAGTGATTCGGAAACAAATTTTTCGAACTTGCTCTCTTTTCCATTTTCTGTTTTATTCTTGTTAATATTTAAATTGGGACATTATAAAATAGATTTAAATTATTTAAGTCCAATAAAGTATATATATATATATATACAGTGTCAGTGTCTTCAAAGGAAACATAAATGTTATTGAGATGTTTTAATTCATAAATGTGTACCGAAATTCTCACCGAAAATTTACTTTAAAAGGTACTAAAATTCATGTAAATGTGATAGTTACGCATACTTAAAAATCATAATGAAATATTTGAACTCACTTTAAAAAAATGTTGGCTTTTCATTTAAAACATGTTATTATTATTTTTTTGCCGAATTTTAACCACAACAAATTGGAAAAAATTAGCCCTTAAATTCTTATACTTCTTTCTTTACTAACACCTTGATTAAATTGCATTATTTAAGAACACCTTAGGACCGTGGGTAGCCTAGTGGTTAGAGCATTGGACTCCAGACCGGAGGGCCTGGGTTCGATGCCCAATGCCACCAAATACTCTCCGAGTTCACACGGAGTTCAGGGGCTCCGAAAGTCTTGTGGTCGGTCGCGGGCAGCAGAAATGAAGAGTGCAGGGGGCTGGACAGTATTTCTCTCCCCTCCAGTTCCATGCCTAAATTGTGGAGTTGGAGATAGGTGGTGTCGCCATCTATCGTTAAGAAATCTAACCTGTCTCACAGGCTCTAGAAACTTTCATTCCTTCCCTTCGGGAAGGACACAACAACAACAACACCTTGATTATAACATGGACACATGTGTTGTTTTGAATTTAGAATCCTATGATGCAAAATGACTTTCAAGAAGTAAGGGGGAGGATCCTCAGATTTTCAAGATCAAAACACGAGTAGCTTAAAACCAGAAGTATCCATTATCTTATGAGGTGATTAATTTTAATGAACTTCAACCTCTATAAATACATACTTTTATCTATAGTTACTTTTAACGAGCTGTAATTCTCATTAATACATGTGATGGTCATGTATAACTGGATTTAAATATTTATGAATTTCATACATTTGTGTGTGAGTGACAGTTATATTAAAATATTTTAGTGTGATTAATATTTTATTAGTTCATAGGACAGGGATGTTTAAACGGATTTAAGGAGAATTGATTATCTTATTTCGCGCAATAATCGCTTAGATTTATATATATGAAACAAGCCTCTCATTCATTTTAATCTGTAAGCTAATCAAGTTTGTTTTGAATTAGTGGAAAGCGACATAATAATTAATGATTATCATGTTGAATTCGATTTATCGAACATTAATAGCAACTAACGATAAATGAATACCATGATTGTATTTAGTTTGATTTAACTAGCGACAATTATCATTAGTTCCTTCAACTGTCGTATTTATTTAACTAAGTTTATCATAGTAAATGTCTTTAGTCTATACAGAGGAGTTGATTAATTGCATTTAACAGAAAATATGTTGTTGTTATTCGGTACTGGAGATTTGATGAACTCTCTCTCTCTCTCTTTATTTCGTGATAACTCTACTAGGGGACGCGAGCTTTTGAAAAATCGAAAAT
>BMAO01021748.1:0-27580 GCA_019973975.1 Trichonephila clavata
TCACATGTATTGCTAACAACGTGGTAGTTCTTTGCTGCAGCTGAGAAATTCACTCTGAGATTACCAGAAACGGCTAGCAAATGAGAGGAGCCGGAACGGAAAGTCAAGTTTGCTAAATATTTTCCAACATACTTATAAGTTCTTTAGCATTCAGAAATTTTTACTCTTCAGAACTGTAAGCATACATTGTTCGTATCAGTGAAAGTATACTTTTATACTAATGTTCCATTTTTGGAACATTGAAACTCAAAATCTGATAAAAAGTAACAATATTTTATGTCTTGCAGTCTATAGTTAAAATGTTAATTTTAATTACTTACTAATTGATAAAATATTTTTAAATTTTGAGATGCTAGAAATTTTGAATTTTGCTCACAGATCAAAAGTAGGAAATGCTATTAATTTAGAATTTTCTCAGAGAGACTATTTTGCATTTTATATAACAATACTCAATTTCAAAATTAACTTGGTATTTTGTCTTCAAAATACTTACGAACAATATGAATAAAATTGAACTTTTCAGAAAATTTCAAAATTGAGGTCTAATATTGGAACATTGGCGTAAAAGGTAATCAGTACTAAAATGATTGGATTGATCTTGTAGATCATTAGATAGCCCCATCACTGTTTTGATGCAGAGTTGCCTAATTTCTGATTTTAGGCTGAAGGCCGACTGGCAACAAGAGCTGTCACTCTACTTTCAACTGAATCCCAGTTTTCAACACTCATTCATCATTGATCCTACTTCTTAGTAAGTGTATCTTCATGTTTGCTCTTCACAAACTGACTAAATCTATCTATTGTATTAATCTGCTTAGGTTATGATGTTCTAGTTTCTAGAGAATGTTAGTTTCTTTAGGTTCCTTAGTTTCCTTTGGAAGCCTTTATAATTTTAAATGATTGAAATTAATTTAATTTAAAAGGATTATCAAGTGTGAGTTTATATATAAAGATTAACTGTTGATAAATTAAATAGAAAATTGTTTTTAAAAATAAGTTTCCAGATTAATTTTAATGTACCAGGATTGATTTTTAATTTTGTGTTTCAGGCCATACGTAATATACTTTTAGTGATATTTTTGTATCTTCCTTTTGTCTGTCTCGTGAACATTACTTAAATGAGTTAAATACATTTGGCGAGCACATTCTTGATGCAACTTAGCATCCGATTGACATGACAATTTTTAAAAAGGAGATATGGGATTTTGTTTGTTATTTTTAAATTTGTTTAGTGTATTTTAAAAATATGCTAAAATTAAGAAGAGAAAAATATTATTAATAAATGGGAAAATAGGTAAAATTGATAAAAATAAATGTAACAATTTGCACCAAAGGTTTATGAACCAAATTTTCATTTTAAACTAATATGTTGCTATATTATCTCAATTTGAAACACTTTCAGGATAAGAGATATTTTCTTTATTGAAAACTAAAGCACTTTATCTGGGTTACAATATGGAATGCTTAAAAGACAAGTGATTATATTCATATGGGACTGTAAATTTTGTAATAAAACAGTGATTGATAAATATGATGGTTAAAAGATTTCATTATTGAGAAGAATATACAGAAAAATTTCATAATATAGTTCAACACTTTGAGCAACGCTGAATTTTGGGTTTTGTTTATTTCAAAACTACATTTTATAAAACGCGTTTTAAAGTATGACATCTGCTTACCTGTAGTTATGCTTCTACTAAATTAATTGTAGTCTTATTCAGTAAACGGAAAATGCAACTCTGGTATTTTAAGTTAATAGATGGCGGCAAATAAATCATAAAATCGCTTGGCAAATCTTACAGTTTTAGGGTAGTTGATAATTGAATAAACCAAAATAAACAGGTAAGAACCTTTATTCTGCCTTTTCCAAAAGGAAACGGTAGAATTGATGGACTGAGTCGTTAAAAAGAATTGTTTCTACCATTGGTGAAGTAGCAATGTACAAAATTTTAAAGGAATTAAGTTTAAAACCATATAAGATGTTGAGGCATATGAGACTCAAAGCGCCTACAAAAGCGCACCTTCTGTTATATTTGGCGCCAGGTGAAGCATTAGTTATGGTCACGAACTCAGACAGAGGTTAGAGAAGTCAGTCCCAGTGCCACTGGGGCACCACAGGCTGAGAGGATTGTGCGTGAAGTCTATCGTGGTTCAACACTCCAGGTTGGTACATGGTGGGTTTGAGAGTGGCTGGCTTAGTGCTCGTTTCTACTACTGATCTGAACGAACTCCACTCACAGCCTCAAGTTGTTGCTTGAGAAAAGGACGGAACCAACACTCTACTATGGTTGAAGCTTTGGCACATCTGGCTCACATAGTACTGATGATTGAGAGCCGGATACAGACATGCAAAGACCAGAGGCCACTGAATATAAACCACTTTAAAAACGAACTTTGGAAAATTTATTAGCATCGCATGATCCTGGAGGAAGAATTGTGATCCCATTTGGTTAGGCCTACAAAGCTCTCCTTGGCCTGGCACATGTAGAGATATTCAGAGGTGTATTGCCAGGGGGTGGGCCTGCAGACTGTGGGTTCAAAAGTACAGTCTATCAAAGGCCTGTTTCTGAGTCTGATAAAATAAACTCCAGTGGCGCCAGGAAATGGCATCCAGTTTCATGGTCAACGGGAGCAGGAGTGATGTTCTGGTCAGGTGAATAACTGAATTCACCCCATATGCTTCCAAGCATGTTTGGCACCTGTTTGACTGACTAATAGTGATGAAGTGGTGTCGACCTGGCTCAGTCTGAGTTTGAGCCCTGATCCGTAAGTGGAAGCGTTAATATTCTGCCACCTGATGATCAGCTTGAGGTGTTGCTAATAAACAATAAATGGGAAGAAAGGAGCTGCAGATAGTAAACTGAAAAATTATTGCAAAATATTAATTGAGAAGGATAAAACCTCCTTTATATTTTTAAAAAGATTAGGATTGTGTTATGAGGCCCTGTATAATGTAATAATATATTAATCAGTATCTGTATAATCTAATCTGGAAATACAGGATTTTTCCACACCCTATGTCTCAATATTTGAGATAGAGAAAGGCAAAAATGTTTGAAATACGTTATGATTTTAAGACTTAACTAATAGATGGTAATTATTATCAGTTTTGTCTGTAAAGTTTATTAATTAGGGAGGTTTAATATAATTTAGTCTATCAAATCAATATAACAGAGCTAAATTAGATCATAAATCATAAAAATTCACAAATACTTTTACAAAATTGTAAATTAACGAATTTAACTAATGATTTATAAGTAATAGGTATTGTCAACATTGAAAGAGGATACAACAAAAAAGGGAAGTTTAATGGTTATATTAACTGAGATAAACTCTTCTTTAAAATACTAAAGAAAACGTTGAAAAAAATTTAAAATAAAAATAATTTAAAAGCTAGTGAGAAAAAATATTAACAAGAAATACGTCATTGAAAGCTTGTTGTGTTTTTTCAGTATTATCTTAAATGTTATAGATATAGGTAAAAAATGTTTTTACATTTTTTTGCTTCTTTCTATAGTAAAAAATGTTTTACATTTTTATGCTTCTTTCTATAGTAAGAAAGGGATTTTAATCATGATTATATGTTGCTTATGTTGACTTACCAGTGATTCAACAATATTTTAACCCATATATAACTTTAGATAATTAAACTTTGAGTTAGTATACAACAGAAAAACTGATTAAGAAATTAAAATGTTTAATTAAAATAATTATAAAAGATAAAGTATACGTCCCCCCCCCCCTGCTTGAACAAACAGTAATACTTTACTTTTTCTGTAGGAGATTTTTTAAATATGTTAATTAACAGAAGCGTAACAGACATTTTGATTAAAATTTACTGAAAAGAATGTATTTTTAACGAGTTAATTGAAGTTGTTAAATAAGATGTTAAGTGTTAAATAATTGGTCTGCAAAAGAATAGAATTAGTTCCGAAACTTATTTCACTTTTAATTACAGATTTATTTAATTAAACAATGGAATAAAGCGAATGAAATATATAAAAAAATCATTAATATAATTAGGAAAAATGATATATAATTGTTTTTGGAAGCATATGATTAAGATTGAGCTTTTTGCAGAATAATTGTTCTTTGATTGAATCACTTATAGATGATGGGAATAAAATTTATATAAAGTTGGTCAATATCGTTCACCTAAAATGACGTGAAATCTTAAGTTTAAAGACCTTTTTTTCAAATATAATGCATTTTCCATAAAGATTTATTCTCCTAACTCTATCCCGAATTTAATTATCCCTGATTGCGGCTACCTTCAAAGAAAAATATTTATGAATTTACAGACTTTTGTTTCAAAATGTTTCAGTAATTAGAAATATTTGCAAATTAGGCGAGAGGATAATAGTAATGTAGGAATTTTTTTCAATAAACTTTATTTTAAGTTAGTATAGGTATATGTAATAATATATATTGCAATGTTATATATTGTTATGTATCGATAAGCTTACATTTAAAGAAAATAAGGTGCTTGTCACATAAGGGGTCTCAGAGGTGTTAACCTTTTCTGGAGGGCTGAAAATATAAACAATTTTCAAATACATATAACTCTTTTAAATTAAAATGAAATAATTCGAATCTTTAACACATTATTTATATAGGAATGAAGCTTCAGAAAAGTGTAAAATGTTAAAAATATAATCATAAATATTAAGCTTTACTGCGCGTATGCTATTTTCAAAAGTATTAGGTTTAATTACTAAAAATAATTTGATTTATAAAGTTTAATGTATCATTATTACGCCGTAGTAAATTTAAACAAATATAATAATAAATTCAATTTTTAAAAAAATAAAAAAAATTATATTTTCAAAATTGTTTTTTAAAATTTCAATATTTTTCAAATATTTTGATGTACAAAAGACATATTATTCTTATTTTACTAGGGCTTAAAGTGCATGCTACATTTTATAATTCTATAAAGTTTTATGCATCAAAGGCTACTATTTTAGAAAATAGCGTGCGCGCAGTAGAACTTAATTAATATTTCGTATAAAAAAAATTTCTTATTTTCATATGCTTATAATTTTTAAAATTATGATTATATTTTAAACATTTCACACTTTTCTGAATCCTTATTTCCTTATAAATAATGTGTAAAAGATTCCAATTATTTCATTTTAATTTAAAAGAGTTATATGTATTTGAATATTGTTTATATTTTCAGCCCTCCAGAAAAAGTTAACACCCCTGAGACCCCATAAAAATAAAAGTAAGTTCAAGTGCTTAAAAGTGGATGTGTATAATACAGAGTGGTCCCGAATTCATGGTAAAAATTTTAATGGTAGATACAGGACATTGTAGCAATCATTTATTGTATAGGAATGTATGAGCTCAAGTGACGCAGTGAGGCAAAAACAGAGAAAATAAAAGTAAAGAGAAATTGAATTATCATCTGGTTGCGTTGCTAATAAGGGCAGTAGTTGTCTAGCCACCGTTCAACATGATGCATCTCAGTAGGGGAAAGCGCTATTCACAATTGTGCTGACGTCTACGATGGGAGACTTTACGTATGCCGTAAACGCAGACATGCATTACATATACGACCGTGCAAATAGTAACGGCAGAGCTGCCCTACGGATGTTTCACGCGCAGTTTCCTGATCGACGAATGTCGGATCACACGGAATTTTTGAACGATTAGATCGTCAACTCCATGAAACACATTCGTTCTACATCACCAGATATGATGCTGGTCGACGAAGAGCTGTACACAGTTCAAGCCTGGAAGAAATTACTTTGAATGTTGTGGCTGAAAAACCCGAGTCAAACACAAGAATTGTTGCTCATCCCGTAAGTGTGAGTCATCAGACCGTTTGCAGAGTGTTAAACGAAAATCGCTTAAGTCTCTACTATTTTTAGAGAGTACAAGCTTTTTGAATCAGCCGGCAGACCACCTATTCCGATTGTCAGTGAATAATGGTATAGCAATGAGCGCTGCAGCTGGCCTTCATAGCTCATGTGCTGTGTGTGAACATTTATTAACAGTTATTGCAAACATTACACTTGTCAACGACGCTTTCAATGCACACTTTGTCTTTCCTTTCGTCTCTTATTTTTTGAGTTTACCCCGCTTCACTTACGCACATATATTCTTATACATTAAATGATTGCTATAATGTCCTTTACCTACCTTTAAAGTATGTACCATAAATTTGGGTCCACCCTGTACACAGTGTTGGTCAATAAAATTGAAACACTATGAAGAAGAGATGATACAAACGTTAAATGCGCATAAAATAATAGATACTGGGATATACAAATGATAGCATTTAAGCGCATTTGGATGAAGCAGGAGAGAAAAATAATTCTTAATATAAGAATAAAATATGATTAACGGGAAAATTAATGTCATTGGGGTAAAAGCGTGGGGTGCTTTGTTCTTCATTGTTACACTAACTCAGCATTTCGGAATAGAACTGGTAAGAAATTATAACAACTAATATAGAGCATCCCACGCGTTTACCCCAATGATATAAATTTTCTCCTTAATTATTTTATTCTTATATTAAGAATTACTTTTTTACTTTTTAGTTGGTTTCACTATAAAAGCGTGTTTTTTTTATAGTTTTTTTAAACTATAATTTTTATTTTCAGTTTCAAAGATGCTTATATTATGGAAGGAAATTGCTAACACATACTCTCCACTTTAGGAAAACTTTTTTGTTTCTTTTATTTGTTTTTACCACAGGTGTATTTTACACTTGCATATATAATCAGCTTTAAATAAAAAAACCTCGCTTTTAGGGTGACCCTTTATTCTTTTAGTCGCTAAACCTGGAATTAGTCGCCAAACCTGTAAATAGTATATGTAATTAGTCGTCAAATTTGAAAATGGTGCATGGAATTAGTCGCCAAATATGAAAATGGTATATGCAATAAGTCGCCAAATCTAGAAGTGGTATATGGAATTGTCACCGAATTTGACTATCCTTATTCCTGACGATTCTGATAAAGACAATGGAATAAAATTATGAAATTATTGTATTGTAACCGGTCCTTCACAAGTGTGCAAAATTTCCAATTAATCTTACCTTTTAAAGAGGGTAAAAATCGAGTTCCAAGATTCCATTACATGCAAGTGAAACTTATAAAAGCGTGTTAAAAAAAACAAATCCAATTTTGTAAAAAAAGGAGTTTAACGCAGTCAGTTTCTCATTCGAATATTGTGCTTTTAAATGTTGGCTGTTTGTGAGAAGATCATGTTCTGCGTTTTTATGAAAATGATAATGAGCTTTTGGCATGTGCCGAAATTTGAAACTGAAAAGAATGGGGTTTATCAAAAGAACAGTTTATCCTATCATGATGTTGTTACTCGCATCAGTCGGAATCCAATGATTATTACAACACGATAATTGTTTTCACGGACAGTGGGATGATATCTGGAGCAGTATGAACTGTGCACATACGGTGACCATTAGTATGGTTCTCCTTGACACCTGAGCATAGAGATACGCGACGACACGACACTCAACGACAAATTGAATGCAGGAGTGCCCCATTTCCTTTTTTCATACGATTCTTGATTCTGTGTGCTGCATCCTGAAGTACATATCAGTATTGGGATGTATCAAGAAAAACGTAAGTGGCATGCTTGCACTCGATATTGTCATGCGTCATGCTCGAGTGATTGTATGGTCTGTAAGTGGATACACACGATACAAACACCTCAGGTTCGCGTCGTTGGGAATCTGAATAGTTAGTTAACGTTTTTTAGACGTTAAGACCACCGATTATTTAATATCGTGGCCTTGGAGACTTCATATGTTTCAACAAGATCAGGTAAGACTACATGCTGCTCATCGTGTCCTGATCTACCAGTAAGCAAAGGGTATTTATTCGACAATGGCCCTGGTCAGCACGTTCTCCAGATCCTTCACACGTTGAAAACATTTGGTCATCAGTTACTGAGAGACTGAACTACCATCACTCACACGACAACACGATTGATGAAGTGTAGCATAAACTTCAAGCATTTTGAAATAAATTGCTTCTGTCTGTCATCCAAGCTCAGTTTGACTGGATGTCTAACCGGCTTAAACTAAAAGACGTCAGCTGTGTCTACTAATTTTGGATCCTGTATATTCACAAACTACCTACAAATTTAATTTTTTTTCTTACTATACTATATACGTACAATTAGTTGTTTACTTTTCTTCTTGGCGTTGCAAATTTAATGACCAGTTGCATATATATTAAAGAAATTGAAATATTCTCAGGGAGCCCATGAAGAGAGTGTTAGTGATGAATTTCAATACGCAGAATGAGATAAATACAATTTTATAATAAATAAACCAATTTTTAAATGAATTTTAAAATAAAGTTGTGACGGATCTATACGCGCTCTCTTATTAACTCATTGGAGATTCCTTTGGGGCAAGAATTCGTTCAACCAACTTTCACCGAAGATAAGGAAACGTGATTATGTAAATTCAGTTTAATGTATATATATTCTGTATGCGTGAGTTTTAAAGAGTTAGTGAAGTGAGAATTGAAGTTTACTGAAGTGAGGATAGCTCGGATCTAAGGTGAACTAATGATAAGCGAGCAATCCAGCAGTAGTACGTAAACAGTGTAGGACGTGTGATTGAATTACGTTATTGAATTTACGTTCGATTTTCTCTCAATTTCTATACATTTATATTAATTATATAAATATAACTAAATGTATTTACCAAAAAGTTTTCTTAAAAAGCTAAGCTGTTATGTATAAAATGAAGTATAATTGCGGATCTTAAGACAATGTATCATCTTTACAAACCCACATTTTTACTAAGGAAAATCTCATTTGCTTAAAAAAATTGATATAATTTATAATAATTTATCCTTAATTATAGAACAAATAACTATTTTTATTATGAGATTACAGAATATTTTATAATAGTTATGGTATAATTATTTCTCAGATATTAGAAATAATTAAATTTCAATATTATAGGGGCATTGTGATGTTACTTCTTTCATTAAAAAAAGCCTTAAAAACGTCAGCTCTGACCCTAGCAATCTGTTCAATGAAAAACGTTCATTCTGTGATATATTTTTCCTTTAAAAGTAACCGGAAAAACAATATGCATCAGAAAATGGATTTAAAATAGGAATTTTCAATTTTCCGCTTTGATTTTGTCAAGAAATGTTGTCTCAGGTGCGTAAATGAAAAGAGGGATGCGCGGGAAATTAATTAAACCATGTACCTTGAAAATTATTTAATTCTAACAGTCCTCATTATTTCTGGTTTCGTGAACTTTCTCTCTCATTGTAATTGTAAAGTTGTTTAAGGTCCCTTGATACTTGGTAAATTTGAGTGGGCAAATATGTCACAATGTCATTCAAATGAAGGACAACACTCATTATGGTCATCATGAAGATTCTCCCTCATTTAGATGTATAAGACTAATATAGGTTATAGGAAATTCTCTCAATTTGGTACTTATGTATTATACGATGAACTAATTTCACCAAACGAAGAGACATTGTCATTTCAAAAAAGTTAGCCAAGTGCTGTCATTGTTATTATCATTGTGTTCCAATGTGCATTGAAATGGTTTTTATTTTTGGCTGTATTTCGCGGCATTTGGCCACGTTTTTGATTTAACAAAATTTGTGGATGATATGATACGTTAGTACCCTAACTTGCGTATAGCATTACATTTGTAAGAAGTTTGTCTTGTTTAGTTAAATTACAAATATTTCTAGAGAGGTTTAAAAAAGAAGACGAAAAATACACCTATTACTTTTATTTATTAAAATGCGTTTGCTTGAGTTCTAATTTTGAAGACATTTAAATGTCAGAGTTTCCGTCCTATTTAACAGATTATATAAACTTATACATTCTTATACCTCTTATAAAAATTTTTGGGAGAATTTGATGCATAAAATATACAAATATTCTTACAGATAAAAACTTAAAGTTCTACATTAAGTTGAATCTTCGAAACCTTTAACGGTGATGAACGTTTTGTGACTAAATTTTTCTCGTTTTGAATCCTTCTTTTAGGTTCAGTTACCAAATAAATGACTGATTGATTTTAATTTACATTGCACTGTGAAACAATACGACGGCTTTTGGTGACGGACCTCGTAATTTTGAACTATAGCGAAGTGACGAAGACGACACCTGAGCTGGCACCTGTCTCTCCAAACGTTCACACCACGCAAAGCCTAGTGAGACTAGGCAGATTAAAACAGCATTAGCCCTTCTAAATGGCAGGTCTTCAGTGACGTTGGGTTTTGAACACGTGACTTGACAATGCCGGCAATGTATTGGAGATCATGCCTCCGTTGAAGGAGTGAAAACTAAATACAGCACATTCATTAAAACCTTTATACCTCGGCATAATTAAGAGAGCATCAATACATAAATAAACAGGAAAAATTTATCACTATAACATTTATAAATGTTTTGACTGGTTTAAATATCTCACATGGATATATATACTGTAACATTTGTTAAAATTTGTCTTAGAATTATTTTTTTTTAAAAAAGGTTAAATTTTCTTTAAATATTTAACCACACAAATGCACAACAAAGAATTTAAGATTGATTTATAATATTGGGAGCTGGAAATAAATGGCTATTACACTTAAAAGAATAGACATACATTCGTATAAACATGCAAAAAATACATACAATTACTAATACGTCTAATCTTACAATACTAATAGAGCTGACCTTCATCTTAGTTAAAGAGAGGCTTCAATTACTGTTGATAGAAGAAGTTAGCTAAGTTTCGCATTGATCCTAGTTAAAGATAGGCTGAATGGTAAATTAAGAGGCTTTTCATGTCATTCTTCTTTTCCAACAAAATCCTAATTTTTGCCGACTCATTCCCATTTCGTTGACTTGTTCCCGTTCTTCTTCGAAATGTGTCTTTCATGTTTTCTGTCTTCAAACTGACTACTTCTTCCCTAAATGTTTGTATAGATGAATGGTAATATATTAATATAATGAAAAAAAAGTCGTGTAAGTAAAGTTTTGTATGAACAAATGAATTTTTATATTTATGTAAACTCTCTTGCATGTTTTTATTTAAATATTAATAATAAAAATACTTTAATGTTTTCCTTAATATAACTAATTTAACATTATTTTTTTTACAAATAGGTACACTGTCAGAAATAAGTTAAAACATATTTTGCTTTTTTCCTGTCCGGTCATTGGAAACTTTTCCAATGACGTAATAAACGAATTCTTCATAAATTTACATGTTATATTTTGTTGCAGCTCTACCTTTCACATAAACTGCATCTATTGTAAGAAAATTTGTAATTCCTGATAGTGTTATCACTTTTCTTACCGTTTTGGCAAACAGCGCATATAAAAAATAAAGTGATTTCAAGTACATTTGTGAATACATATTTTTATAATTGTTTGAGGGTTCTTGCTTTCAATGATATTTTAATTTTTATTTACATGAAATGAACATAAATCTCTTGAATTTAAATTGTATAAACGTATCGAAAAATACATTATGACTTTGAGCTGTATGGGAATATAAATATCAGATTTTAAAACAAAATACCCGTGAATTCCTATTAGGATAAAGTAAATTCTCCTTTTCTAATGTACCAGTGGTTCTTGAAATGTGATCCGTGGACCCCCAAAGGTCCCCAACGCTTTTCCAGGGGTTCGCGAAGGTTTCTCATTTAATGATAAGATTTACTTCTTTTACAGGGGCCGTAGGTAGCCTAGTGGTTAGAGCATCGGACCCCAGACCGGAAGGCCTGCGTTCGATGCCCGATGCCACCAAATGCCCGCCGAGTACAAATCGGAGAACGTGCTCGTTAAATCTGTGGGTCCGAACGGTGTCACCATCTATCGTGTTGCGTGAGCAAAATCGCACTGTCACCCTCTTGGAGGGCTCAAAGCTTAGGCTAAAACGACAGGCGTAGAATTCTAGCCCTTCACCGCGATGAATTTCGTGGACCTTGATCTGATGATACTGTCGATCAGGTGGCATAAGCAACAACAACAATTCTTTCACAGATTTTGAAAAACCTCATGGGAAAATTGAAAAGCGCCCCCTCCCCCTGAGAATAGATCACTAAATTGCTCCAATGAAAAAACTCTACTAGAACATGTATTTCGATCAAGAATATTAATTAACTTTTTTATTCTTCGCCTACACTGTTTACTGTTTTCTTAAAGGAAAAAAAAAATGTTAGTAAAGTCTGTAAAAGTAGCAGAGGCTGTATCGGGATTATTGAGGAACCTGCAAATACCTGAGCCATGTCTTGGGAGTCAGGGAGAAATATTCAAAATTTTGGGTTTAGTGATGTCAGGCTGATACATAGAGAAGGCCCGATGTATACAGACGACTATTTTTAATCTAACACGCTTTTATAAGTTTCACTTGTATGTAACGGAATCTTAGAACTCGATTTTTACCCACTTTAAAAGATCGGATTCATTCGAAATTTTACACACTTGTCAAGCACCGATGACAATACAATAATTTAAAAAATTTTGTTCCATTGTACTTATAAGAATCGCCAGGAATAACGATAATCAGATTTGGCGACAATTCCATATACCACTTCCAGATTTAGCAACTTATTGCACATACAATTTTCAAATTTGGCGACTAATTCCATATACCATTTCCAGATTTGGCGACTAATTCCAGATTTAGCGGCTAAAAGAATAAAGTGTAACCCTAAAGCGAGTGTTTTTAATTTGAAGCTAATTGTATGCAAGTGTAAAATACACTTGTGGTTATTTATTTACCAATTCTTCTTCAACATATTTCTCGAAGAGAATACATATAAATAGCAGTTAGTCTCAGTAGAATTGTGTGATTCTTTAAAATGCTTTTAATTATTGATCCAGTTATTAAAAAAAAAAAGAAGAAAAAAAGTCGACGAAGATTCTCTCTCTCTCAAACGACTAAAACTCAATCGCACGCACGTGAGGGTCAATGCAATTTTCTTTAGAAGACGCTTCTACTTGAGGCTTTTATCAATTTTATAGAATTGTACCAAATTTTAAGGGAATTTGAAATGTGATATACACCACACGCACGCATGATTGTGTTTTGTTGGTAAAATAGTTGTGTGTGTGTGTGTTGTTGATGTTACATATGGCCTTATTAAGGTATCCGACTACCCCAAAAACGAATTTTGCCAAAAATTGACAAATTTTTTAAATGATTTTATTTTATAGGCCATTTTATTAGCTTTATAAAAAGATCAAGTTTATTATTTTACGGTCACTAGAAGAGAAACCACTAGAGTTTAGCATAAGTAGATGCCATTACTATAAGCAAGATATGTCAAACTTTAAAACACGTTTTACTCGACATGTGTTCTTTTGAAAATACTCAAACGGGGACAGCGATTGCTGAAAAAGTTTTGAAAATAATTAACTGTATTTTTTGTTGTGTATGTTCTGTATAACAGTAGAAGTTTTTCAACCTACAGATTTGTCGATCACTGTTTTTTATTACAACATTTACAGTCCTTTAAGTGAATATAATCACTTTTTTTTAAAGCAGTTTCATATAATAGCTAAGATAAAGTGCTCTAGTTTTTGTAAAAGTTAAAATATCTGTTATCCTAAATGTTATTTCAAAAATGAATAACGTAGCAACATATCAGAATTGAAAATTCGTTCATAAACTTTTCGAATAGAATGGGCCGTGTTTATGATGTTTTTTGTAAATTTGTTCCTATTTTTTCCCATTTTAGTAAAAATAATTTCGTTTTATCTTCTTAATTTTAGCATACTTTTCTTAAAATGTACTAAGCAAATTTAAAAACAACAATAAAAAAATCCCCTTATCACCATTTTTTTTTTAAAAAAATTTGTCGCAAATAGTTGGATACCTTAAAATAATCAATCCAAACCTATAAAACAGTAAACAGCCTAAGTACCATACAAGAACAATGATAAATAATAAAGAACAAATGTTTAAAGTTAGAAACAGGACCAATTAACACAAGAACAAAAGAAAATGTTAAATAATAAAAAACAAAAAAAATAACAACAATAAAAAGAAATATTAGAAATGTAGTCTTTACAAAGAGTTCATAAGTTCTGGCATTCCAGTATAGCTTGTGCTCATCTCACACGGGTTTGAGTTTCTTTATCTAATTCTGGGCATATAAAAACATATTTGTTGGTAAAATTGAATACATATAAAAAGCATTTTACAATGAAATTTTTAGATGGAATAGTATAAGAGCAATTACTACATCGAGAACTTAAGCAATATATTGCCCCTTTACTTGTTTTGCTCCCTTTAAGAATTGGAATTTAATTTTACACCTACATAAGGATGTATCCTCAAAGAATTACTTTACTTTTAATTGACTGCAGCAAGGAAACTCATCTTTCTTTCCTTTGTATGATTACTTAGTAAAATAGAACAGGCTAAGCCTCTTTGATTCTTTGAATTACTTTAAGCCTTTTCATAAGTATTCCATCTTCATTTAGCAAACTTGATTATTTCTTAAAATTGTACTCATGCACTTAAAACGTTAAATGTTGTTTACAACCCTTTTTGAGATTGAATGCAATTATGAGTTCAAAGTGAGCTAACTTGAGTTAATGGCTGACTTAAGTACTTAACGTCATTTATCACTTAATGGATTCTGAAATCCCTTCTCGCATTTTCAGACCTTCAGGTATTTGCGAATTTTGATTTAATTTATGAGTGTCAGTTAATGAGAAACTTCACTACTAATCACTCAAACATTGGATACATTAGCAATGAATATTTTAATATTTTTTATCCTTTTTTTTTAAATAAGAACTTTTATAAGTTTTAGAAAAGAAATCGAGTTGAATGATTGATACTTAAAAGTTTTATAAAACGCGAATTGATGTTAATAAAAACATTAAAGTGTGAATGCGGTGTTTTATATGTGAGAATAAATACAAAAGTATATTTTAATTTGTTTTAAAATGATTCGCTCGTGATATATAATTTCCTTTTGGTTATAATCAAATATAAAATCAATGTTTAATTTTCTTAAAAATTGAAATTAAAAATTATAAATTTATAACAATTTCCTATAAATATTTGAAAATCAAATTGCAAAAAGTATAATTTTATGTATAATAAACATAACAATTACATTTTATAACTTCATTAATTACAATTAATGTAGTAAGAAACAACCTCAATCAGCAGTAAATGTTAATTTTTTGCGGTAAAATCATCGGATGTTACGGCAATAGCGAAAACGCATGTCCGCGCACGAAGAACTCTAATGTGTTCTCACAGATCCAAAATATACAAATAAAAAATGCTTTCTACAAATACAGTTAAAAAATTTACACCCAGTTTGTGGAATTTGGATTTTTTAAAAAAAAAGACAAATTTTGGAATTTCATTTTATACATAATTGATCTCAATTAAAGAAGTTAGCTCAGTCCTGGCATTGTGATTATATTAATCATCATCTTAGCCATGATTTAATTCAAAACTCTTGAAGATATAATTTATAATTGAAAAATATATCATTATACAGTTAGGACAATAGTTAAACTTGAACATTGTAATTGCATTAAGATAAGAATTCTCAATGATCCCAATTAATAAGGACTAATGAGTATAAGTACTAAAAGTAGACACGTCATTTAGAGCAGTTCATCTGCATTAAAGTATCCGACTGGTTGCGACAACTTTTTTTTTTAAAAAAAAGAAGATATGGGGATTTTTTTTTGTTATTTTTAGATTTGTTTAGTGCATTTTAAGAAAAATATGCTAAAATTAAGAAGAGAAAAAGAAATTAGTATTACTAAAATGGGAAAAAATAGGTAAAAATTGACAAAAAATAGCATAAACGCGGCCCATTCTGCACCAACGGTTTATGAACAAATTTTCAATTTTTTCAATCTAATATATTGCTATATTATTCAATTTTGAAATGACCTTCAGATAAGAGATATTTTCTTTTTTACAAAAACTAGAGCGCTTTATCTCGGTTACTATATGAAAATGCTTAAAAAGACAGTGATTATATTCACATAAGGGACTGTAAATTTTGTCATAAAACAGTGATTGATAAATATGAAGGTTAAAACAATTCTACTATTAACAGAACTTACAGAAAAAATTTCAGTTAATTATGTTCAAAGCTTTTTAGTATCGCTGACCCCGTTTGATTATTTTCAAAAAATCACATTTCGAGTAAAAGCGTTTTAAAGTAATATCTTGCTTAAAGTAATGGAATCTGCTTTTACTAAAACACTTGTAGTTTTTGTTCTAGTAAACGGAAAATGATAAACTTGGTATTTTTATAAAGCTAATAAGACCATAAAATAAAATCATAAAAAAATTTCCCTATTTCTGGCAAAATTCTCCGTTTTAGGGTAGTCGGATACCTTAAAGCTTTCGAGACTCAGAATTCTCCTGCTAAACAGGGGTCGGCAACCTATGGCACGCGGTACAATTATTAATGGCGCTCTGCACTTTTCGACACTTTTGTCAATTTTCCAGTGGAGGGAAGTTAATAAATTTGAGATGAACCTTATTTGACAGATAACTCTTAAGTTAAATTTGCAGCAATTTTGTAAATTATTGAACGCCATTGCTGGAGAGATTGAATTGTTTGAAGAGAGAAAACTGCTGCTTTCGCTTTTGGTTCTACATATCTAATTAAGAAATCTTACATCATATAAAAAATATTTCGAGTCTGCAAATAAATTGTTTAATAACTGAATGCTCAGATCATGTCAAACTGAAACCCTTTGATTTTGCGATATGATTTGAGAGCAATAGGTAGCATTACAATTTGTATTTATTTTTTATTTAGCTATAATGAAAGAAATTTTTTTTCCTAATGGGGCTGCGCATTGGTATTTTAAACCTTTGCAGACCTAGTACATTCCCCAGGAGCTGGTATCAATTTTTAGCGCCACACCATATAGGCAATACCAATTACAGCAAGCAATTTTGACGTCCAGTTTCCTCCACAGAGGGAGGCACCTGAGCCCTTGATGATGCGAACTTGTTCTAGGTTTAATTTTGCCGAGAGCATCCAAGCCAAACGGACACTCTAGGGATCTTTTATATGCCGTATAACCATACGACATGACCGCTGTCGATTTTCTGCATCATGAAAATCCACCGTCTTGGGCCGGGGTCGAACCCGCAACCTTGGGTGTAGAAGGCCAGCGACAAACCAACCACGCCACCCAGCCGGCAAAATGAAAGGAAATATTTATATTTTATACTGTTTTTTTTCTTATTTTAATAAATATGTTTAAATAACTTAATAGATGCACAATTTAAATTTTTTTTATTTTTGCTGAAGAAATAAATATATATTATGATTTTATGTTAGAAATATCTTTAAATGTGATGCAAAATTAATATGCAATGAAGCTGTAAATATCTACATTATTGACCTCTATTCTCTAACTCTGCATGCAACATCGTGGGAGCCAATTTGTTTCAAACATGTTCTACTGTGTCGCACGCAGAAATCTTATTGGTGGATTGATTTGGCAAGCCAGATCTAAGAGCTTGTCAACTCCTGGTCAACGTTATCTCTGCGAAATAATTTTGAAAAAACATACTTTTGGGAAACATGCTTAAATTGCACATTATAATTTTCTCTTCCTTTCAAATTTACCTGCAATCTCTATGATAATTTTCACTGCAACGTACCAATTTTGTAGTAAATAAGAAATACAACTATAAATGTGTGTTTTAAAAATAAAAAATACATTTCATAAAATTTTGACAATAATAATTTACAAAAAATTTCACAGTGTTAGAGATACTTGAAATTATAAGTGAGGTGGTATTTTTGTACCATTTTTAAGCATAATCTTTAAGATTAAATCCATCTTTTTAAGCAGTAATTATTAATGCTAATTATATTTCCATGTTAAAAAATAGAAAATTCACAAAAATTCAGGAAAAGGGAGCAACAAAATGGCATAATCATACTAAGATAAGACCAGGGTTAAAAAAGACAGGTAAAAAAATTGGAATAAACTTTGAAACTAATTAATTTCAAGTTGGGTAAATTTTGCAAATTTCCCCTTTCCAACGAATTGCTGATGCAATCTTCTGTTCCGATCGAACATCCTTTTTCACCATGACATGATTCAGAATCTTTCTGTAGATTTAAGTCCTTTTAGGCTGCTGGTTCTTTTCGTATATTTATATTCCTGGCAAATTTTTGTAAAGTGAGTGAGTGAATGTTTATGTCTTAATATTCAGCTACTCGAGGGTTTTTGGCAACGGACCTTGTAATTTTGAATCATTGTGAAGTGACGAGGACGACAACTAAACTGGCACACCTCTCCCCAACAGGAGGACGTTTGGGCCTCGACTGTTATAACGTGCACCACCTCCTACACAGTGGGTATTCAGTGGTACTGTGCTCGAACTCATGACATGTCGGTCACGAGTCCATTACCTTGACCACTAGGCTACCACGACCAAAACATTATGTAAAAAAAATTGTATTTAAGAAAATACTGTCTTTTTTTCTTCTACTGAATTTTGAAATAGTGCATTAAAATAAAATAAATAAAATAGTCCTTTGCGAAAAAAATAAAGGAGCACGAATTTTTAGAGCTATCTGATAGTGTCAGATCGAGGTCCACGAAATTCATAGTGGCAAAGGGCTAGATGTACGCCTGTCATTAGCTGTAGCTTTGAGCACCATGCATGTGACAGCGCGATTTGGCTCGATTTCACCCCAGTTTTGAGGGGGGAACACCTTGGAAGTATAGTCAGGGACTTCCCACCTCGATGGCTATTTTAAGTACCCCCATGCTGCAAGGCACTATACAATTCAAAACATCCATGCCGTCTCCGGGATTTGAACCCAAGGCCTATGTCATTATTATACAGAATGCCCCCCCCCGTGTATACATGTATTATGTAAAATGGTTTTTGAGCTCAAAATACTATAAAAAGTGTAACCATTTAATTTTTTTAAAGAAAAATTTAAAAATTCACGAAGTGAGATTTTAAAATGCTACTCCTCTCACAGTAATTGACACATTTGTACGAAATTTAATTTACAAGTACGTCATACCATTTATAACAAAAATTGGTATAGGTTTTGTAACAACATCATTGATATTTGTAAAATACTTTTTTTAATGAATGCTCTCTCCACTTGAATATTCATTTAAAAAACCGTACACATTTTAAATACTACAATAAATTGTTTTTTTTGAAGAAATAAGTATTGCTTTGATTCAAAATTGCATACCACCTTTTAACAACTCAACTCGGTAGCGCAACAGCTTAATGATTCGCCTGTTGTGCCCATCTCAGTTTTCGTGACCTTGGACACTGAGGTGCATCAGCAGATGTTCCACGTAAGTGTTCAATCGGAATGGAAATCCTCAGTGTTTAGTCCCCAAGCAAGCTTGGAACTTATTTATCAACCCACTGGAGAGATGAAAGGCTGGGTCGACCTTGCTCAGCCCGGGATTTAATCCCTGGATTTGTGGTGTAGAGGCGTGATACGCTACCACTCGGCCACTGGACTAACGTATACTACGAGTATTAATAGCAACTAGCTGCATGGCCCGGCGTTGCACGGGCTTCTTTAAGTGTATAGATATTTTTGCTTTAAAAATTTCCTCTCCCCGTCTAGATGTAAGCACTCTTTCTGATGTGTTTTTGACTTCCATATTAATATATCATTAAAATAACATTTTCGAAATTTCTTCCACCCCTTTGTTCCGTATGACGGGTCTGTTTCCCATCCGATTAGGCCGGCGTTGCACGGTCTCTTAACAAGTAAATCACTTTATCCCATTTTCCATCTTCCCTCTCGACGCCAGCACTTCTTGGAGAGTGATTTCTATATTTATGTCATTAAAATCCCCCCCCCCCGAAATTTCTTTTCCCTTTCCATGTGTTAAGAATATTTCCTTTCTCCTGTTTAGCTCGTTGTTTTACGGGCTTTTTCGAGTATAAAACTCTTTTTCTCTCTTTTTTTTCCCCTCCAGAATAAATCAAATTTCTATTTTCGATAAATAATTTAAGAAACTAATCCTATTTTATCCAATAGAATACAGCCATTGTACGATTTTTTAAATAATTTAGTAATGAATTAGAAAAACAATACTGTTTCAGTTTTTTAAAAAAATATTAATTTATATCCATATATAGCTGCATTGCTCGGCATTACACGGGATTTTTCTTGTATGCAATTTTTTTTGTTATTCTGTTTTTCTTATACACAAGGAATATGTTTGTCTACTAACTCTCCGAAAGTTGTCTTTCCACACATGCACCATAAGGCCTAAAATTCTTGAATTCTGTGAAAGCAGATTTACGTTTCTTTCCTAAAATAACTCAGTTTTAAGTGTTTTTTACCGTTGGGAACGTGAATAAAAAGGAATATAAAAGCTATCATAACTCTACTAGATTTTTTTAAGTTTAAAGCTTTCATTTTTTTGAGATAGTAAAAAAAATACATAAAAAATAATTGAGTCTAAAAAAATTTGATTCAAATTTTTGATCGATTTTTGTCAAATGAATCGTACTGTGTCCTCTTAAAATTAAAGAGAAAAGAACATGTATACAAATTCCATGAAAAATATTTTAAAAAAAACCCCTCACCATATACAGTCATTCTCAATATGCGTTGAGAATTCTTCTCAAACAAATCTACAAAATACAAGTGAATATTTTCAGGAGCCTTGGAGAGAATTTATCTGACCCGAATAAAATACATATGCAGTTATTAAATAAAAATCCCTCTAACAAAACATTCTTGGAAGCCATGTAACAAAAAAGTCAAAATATATATAGCTGATGCAGGCCGTTTACTAAGCGTTATTTCTGGTAACGTCCTATTATTGTCACGGCACACGTTACTTCTAAAGAATAATTGACCCAATAAAATCTTTATATATGTGGACTTTATCTAGTCTTGCCAAAGGCTCTAAGCAAATGTTGGTTATTTCACTCTTCTTCTTTTGGTTCAGTAAAAGAAAAAAATAAGAAGTATGAAGGTTTCTTGGAAATTGCCTTAAATAGAAATATAAAGGCTGTATTGTTATTTAATAACTTTCTTTTGTATTATTAATTAAATAACTAAGTTAGAGGTGTAATTAATTTTTTGGCTTAAGAAAAGGGGAAAAGTATATTTCTATTAGCATTGTATTTTGTTTTTATACCCGTTTTAATCCCTTCAGAAATGACTTCACGAAATGACTAATTTAAACAATTGAAGTGAGTGGAATAACTACTATGTATTTTTAACTGCGGGATGAATTGAGTATTGTTGATAACATTACAAAGGAAATAGAACTTTTCTCTAAGTATATTGAGGATATGTATCTTCGAATTTAATGTAAAAACAATTACTGAGATATAATAGGGAGTGGAAAAAGTAATTGGAAACAGCTATAACTCTCATTATTTGACATCCTTTTATGGTTCTTTACGCATCATATGGACTCTATTATGTTGCTACATATAAAAAGAAACTACACAGTTGATTTAGATTTGAATATAAATCAAAGTATGTAACATGTAAACATGAAATTTTCTTGAAATTATTTTTAATATATATTAAAAATTGGAAATTATTCTCTTTTTGATACTATTATCGTCTGCATTGATTTAATAATTTCTATAACTCTAATAATTTTACCGTTTATTTTATTTACTGATATTTATAATCGTTTGGTATTGTAAATTTTGTTACAAATGTTGACATTCTTTTTGTCATGAATCTCGATGTAAAAAATCTTCAGTTAACTGTTAGAATTTGAATTGATATGTATACTTGACTCGTAGTAGAAAAAACTGTTGATTTTATTCGGTTTCCACTAGATCCTTTTCAATGTTTTAAGTACGATTATGTGATCTTGTTTGTTGCGTCCTAGTTTCAATGAAAAAGTTTGTTCTATTTTGTACTGATAATTTGCACCATGTTTCAAATACTTAACCACCAAAACAAAAACGACAATAAGTCAGGGGAAAAATAATAACAAAAGGAAAATTTTGAAGAATAGAAAAAGAACTTTGTTGCCAGAAGTTTAACTATCTCTATTTAAAAAAAAACTGAAAGATACCTAATTATTTGGAAGGAATTTTCGCAGTGACAAAAATAAGAAAACTCAATCTATTCATCTCAAATCATGACATTTTAAGCTATATATTATGATATATTTTTTTGTTGTTGTTTTTTCGTTTGAAGTCACTCGATGTGTTTTAAATTTGAGGAGATTTTAAATATGTACATTTCCTTTCTCTATTACCAGATTAAAGAAAACATTTTAATATAAACTTTGCTGACTCTATTTTAGCCTTGTAATAAAATATTTTGGAGTTTATTTACAAGGGAAAAAAATAGATGCTTCTAATAAAGCAAATAAGAATTTGTATGTTTTGAATCAACCTACCAACCTAAAAGCAAAACTTAAAAAGGTAAAGAATGACGAAGTGAAGTGATGAGGCCTGAGCTAAGTTGCTGCTCAGATATCGTCCTCGTCACTTGAACCAAGGCTGTCAATTACGAAGCCTGTCACCAATAAAAACCTCTCTCAAACCTCGGACACGCAAACTTGAGTGTACAAGGCCAGTACCTAACCAACTACGGAACCCAGCCTTCTAGATCCGAGATGATTGCTAAATATATTTTTACTAATTTTTAATTGGTTTTTCCCCAGAAAATCAAGCAAGGCATCTTTCAGACTTATTTTAGACAAGTATGTAATTAAAATCTTTGTCTATTTAAGAAAATGAAATAAAAATTGTCTATAAGTATTATCAAGAAAAGTATTTTTAATAGGAAATAAAAATATTCAAGTTGACAAGAGCAAAAAACCAATCTAATTCTCCACGTAATGAATACTACCAAAAAAACTATTGAACTACTTCCATTCATTGATAAAAAATTCAGAAATTCTGCATAAGGGGAAAAAATATTTTCCTCTGTTTATTTGTTTCAACTGAAAGCGAGAGTACGTGAAAAAAGCCACCAATAATTAAAAATACAGTTAAGGATATTTTTTTCACACGCACTTTATATTCTTTTTCTTAATAGATTGCTCCAAATGTTTTAAAGAGATGAGTTAATATATGTAACAAAAAAGCAATTACGAAATTAAACTGTTAAAGCAATTACAAAGAAACAATGAATTCGAATTTTTTTGTACGGAAAACAGAATTTAAAGTCTCGTACTTAGTTGTAATTTTTTGCTTGAATTATTGTGCTACAGTAACAGATGCATAATAATTAAATTTTAATTACACTAATGCGTTTTTTTTTATTAATTTGTACGAAAACTAAAAATGTATATTTATAAATATTAAAAAAAATAAAAAGATGATTCAAAACGTTTTTTTGAAGCGCATAGTTAATTATTTATATATGAAAGTAAAATGCATCTTTCGATTGAAGAATTAAACTTGTTACATTAAAATTGATACGATTTTTCTAAAGAGAATGGGCAATCAAATATTTTTAAAAATATTAACATCCAGTTTTTTTCAAGAGAATATGAAAGAGTTATAAAAAATAACAAGATTACATAAATAATTTTGTAGCAAGAAATAATTTGTTTGCTGAAAAGTTATTTCATTTATGTTTCTGAGATACTGAGAATAGAAAAATAAAGGGAAAGAAGTTCACAAAACTTTAACTAAATATTTGAGAATCAATTATTAAAATTAATCCCTTATCTAAAAATTACAAAAATTAGAGCATTTTTTAAGGATGCATCTATTTAATATCATTATTTAATGCTTATTGAAATAAAAAGGACTTGATTTACTATGTTTTAATCACGTTAATTAGAAAAATGCAAAATTTTAATTGTCTAAATTTGCGTTGGAGGGAATGTTTAAAACATTCAACAGAAGGAAGAGGAGACCAGCGCTTCTTAAAGGGAGAATCTTACGTTAAAACATAATGCTTTTAGAATAAGATGTAACGTGTTCTCTTTGCCGCTTTCAAATAATAATCCACACGAGGAAGATCTTTTCTTAAGTTGTTTGAATTTTGAGAACATCTTTCTAGAAGGAACCGAGGCATATGTAAATGAGTCTCACTATTTAAAGTGAAGTGAAAAGAGTTCGCGGGGGTTATGTTGAGAGTAAAATCTTAGAGATAGTGACAGCTGAAATTATAATTATAAAAGCTACTTTGTGGAATTTCTACGTATCTTGGAATAATGGAATACGACATACTTTTATTATTACTGTCAGGAGCTCTACTAACAATCAAATTCAGTGTGTCAAATTCGTAGATTATAAAGAAGATATATATTTACTTCAAAACTTTGAGGTGGTTGTACGATTTGGTCATGCAGTCAGAGAAATATATATATATATATATATATATATCAGTGCTTCTCAAAGTTTCAACATTCGCGACCCAATATTCCATCATAATTTTCTTTGCGCCCCCCTTATACAATAACAATAAAATAAATTCAAAAATACTAAACTTTGACGCAAAAAATACGACGCGACTTTAATCTGTTAAGTTCCACTGGCGTATATAAACATCTCGCTCAGCCAAAGTGTTAATTTCCCCGGACGTATATATACGTCTTTCCAAAGTACGATCTTGCACTGATATCCATAAACTTATTCCGAAGACTTTGGAATGCAATAAAAGGACCTATCCAATGTTTGTAAAGGATTTACTTATTTCAGATGATTTGTTTCTATATTCTTCCCTCCCTATACCCCCAATACAACACATGCGTGGGCCTTCGTGGAAAACGGTTGGCATTGGAAAGCGAATCGCATATCTTTTAATCGGCACTTAAGGGATTAATTATAAACCGTACAAATTAACAAGATAAGTGTTAATTTTTGTATATAATTTTATATATAACAATTCGCTCGGGGCACTGGTAATTATTGAAATTGTTTTTAACTTGGTATTGTTAAATGAAGTATAAGATACATTGAGTAGCACTGATACTTTATAAGTGCAATATATCAGTTTAAATGTGTATTTTATTTTTTATTATTTCAGAATGTATTTTGTTAGTTTACTTTCAGTAAATTAATCTTTTTTTAAAAAATAATACTTTGTTTTCTACTTTTCAAATAATACTTTTAAATTTTTAAAATAATTTTTGTTTTCTACCTCAAAAAGCTGTCACGCCCCCCGAGGGGGGTGCACCCCACAGTTTGAAAAACGCTGATGTATACCCTAAGATAATGATAGTGTGTTTAAAACTATTCTTTCCATACTTTTGCTAAGTGCTACTTTTCCACCATTGCTTTGCTTTGAATATGTATTTGGGTTCAGAACTAGCAATAACTTGTTTATTGTTCTCAGATTTAGCGTGGGCTCTGCATTTTTGAATGCAATTTTTAGGTACGTTACCTTTTTCTCATAATGAAATTAGATTTTCTATCCATTATTTTCAATAGATTTTTGCTCAGTATTATTAACACAGAGGGGGAAGGTTGGCTGGCCACAAAACATGTTCAACCACACTTTAATATAAAATATTTTATATATAAGCTGTCCTAAGTCAGCAATGTTGATAATACTGTAGCATCCATTCTTCTATTTTTAACTGTATTATTTTAATTTTTCATATTTCCTTTTAAATTCTGTTGTCTGTTTATCTTGAAATTTCAATTATTTTCAGTTTAAATCATGTTTATTCATCTCTCTCTTGTAGAGAAATTTTGGGCACACACACACACACACACACACACACACACCACACACACACACACACACACACACACAACACACACACACACACACACACACGTCGTGTTTTCAGTCAACACCAAGCATTTTTTAAAAACGGTTTTTTTTTCAACGAACTATTTTACCGTTTTCTCTGAGAGAAAAACGGACACGCAAGTGAAGTATAAGTGGCTTTACACTTATCCAGATGTTCTAAGTACCCTTCTTATTGTGGAGATATATTTGAAAGTTAGGCATGGCATATGATGTAATAAAATTTAATGGTCAGGGATTAAAAAGTTCTGTTTAGGGTCATCTGTTCCTCAAAAGCAGTGGGTGCACAATTTAAAACTTGAAGATGTAACGCAAAATAAAAGTTTAATGTTGTAAAAGGAATTTAATTTTAAGTCTAATTTAATTATATATATATATATATGTGTTACGGCTAAAGCCCGAGGTCGGCCAGTTACCGAATTGGCCGGCCAAATCGCGAAACAGCCAATATCGCCTCACAATGACCGGCCAAAGTCCGATTTTCCCTTGATTTCGGGGTTTGGCCAGCCAGTTCGCGAAATGGCATGAGGCAATCGGCCAAAGTCAGAAGAAAAATGTCATGAGCAAATTTTGGGTGTTTGTATACCGTAATGCTAATGATAATAACATTATAGCTGTCACATGGGAATTTTCCGACGAATCCGCCCTTCTTAGGCGCTTAGGATCATCCTTTGGAACAAAGGCCAAGGAGGTGCGATGGCCCTAGGTGGGCTGTAGTCTGAATTGAAAAGTTTTAGTGAGTAAGGATCTCACAGTACCAGAAACCACCTGGTCTCTTATGAAAATTTCCTCTCCCATGGAGAAAACAAAAAAAAAAGATAATCACATTATCTAATGAGTTAGTTTATTACAGGAAATTAACAGTATCATCACTTGTTACAACAAGAAGTTTTATGACATTTCGAATTGCACAGCAGTTTGTTATTTTTACATCTGTAGCGATTTGTAAAGCACTTGGTAGTGCAACTGCACCGAGTGTAGTCTTGGCCGCCGGTCAGCGATTGTGAAGAGGCAATGGTTTGTAATAATTTTTTCTCTGTGCCCACGGATGCCAATGTTAGTAGTTTATCTTACAAAATGGAAAACTCACTTCTGGAGTACAATTGTTTGAGAACACCATGTTCTGTTCCTAGCTTGCAGAAAGCGCCCCAACCGAACCGTCTTGCTTCAGCACATCGAACATTGGCCAGGAACTTCCGGGCACTTCGGGAAGTGGCCAGCCAAAGTCGCATATACGCTATTCCTTTCCAGTACATCGGACATTGGCCACACGCCCCGGCCAATTTGCGATTTAGCCGGCCAATTCGGGAACTGGCCGAACTTCGGGCTTTGGCCGTAACATATGTATATATATATACAGTCAAAACCCGATTTAACGAACCCCTATTTAACAAATAATAAACCCCAAATTAACGAATTATTTCACCAGCGAAATTTTTTTTATTAGTTCGTATTAGAAAAAACTGATTTTTTTTAGAAAAAATGACATTTTTTTTTTACTAGAACAGAAAAAAACTTTTTTTGTGAGCAGCCAACTTCGACGGGAAAAGATGCAGATCATTATTAGACTTTACAAGAGCAGATGAGCTATGAGTGTAACCTTTCGTGTGAGTTTTGAATAGGACAGTAACTTCCTATCTTTTCTCATCCCCCTCAACAAAGCAGGGTATTTCAAGATTTTAACGATTATGTAACATTTGATGACGGACTGTTCAACTGTGTAATTGAAGTTGAGGAAATTGTTGATTTGTCGGACACAATGAATAGCAGAAATTCATATTGATGCCCTTATCAAAACTTATATTTTCCAGTGCTTTACATTGTTTGGATACTGTGAAAACATATCTCACACCGTGGGATGTAAATGTCGCAGTGTTATCTTTTCTGCGTAAAATAGAAAAGAACTCTTG
>BMAO01021749.1:0-53987 GCA_019973975.1 Trichonephila clavata
TGCTGATTAAGTTTGCTTCTCAAATCAAGACAATTATTATTAAATCGGAACTTAGTGGGATAAGTTATCCAATTATTTGTTATAGATATTTATATCAGCAATTAAGTTGACTACTCCCTTGATTTAAGAAAATTTTTGACAGTAAATTGAAAGATAAATAAAAGTATTGATTTTATTATAATGACTGATTATTCGGGTTTGCCTCTTATATCCAGAGATAATTTTCGATAACATAATACGAAAAACATTAACAACATTACCCATCCGCAGGGACGTTTTAAGACTTCTTGGTGCCCTGACTCCCTACGCAGAAGTAGGCCTTGGGCACTACAAAACTGTGGGGTTCATCTGATACCCTTCAAAATAGACATTACATACCACACGTTGATAAATACTCTTGCAAGAAATAACATGAAACAAATAAATATGCATGTCTTGTAAACGCACAAACCTGTTCGACCGACTTCCGCCTTTTGACTGAATGAGTAATAGTGGTGTATGAAGTAGGCCGAGGCCTACACAAGGATGACTGTCATCACATGTAGCCAATTGACATATCGTCCGTTATTCCTAGTGTTTTGGAGAATACAACCGGAAATAATATTTTACTATTAAAATAATTAGAATTATGGTCTTATTAAGGCTGAGTCAAGAACAAGACGAGACTCTCATTGTAGCCCAGGCCCATTCCTTAAGGGGTCTCAGGGGTGTTAAAAATGTTTCGAGAGCACAAAATATGAACAATTTTCGACTAGAAATAATTCTTTGAGGTTAAAATGAAATAATTTGATTCTTTTACACATTTTTTATAAAGGAATAAAGTTTCAAAAAAGTATAAAATGTCTAAGATATAATCATAATTTTAAAAATAATAAGCACATAAATATAAGAAAAAATTTTGTAAGAAACAAATAGCAAGTTTTACGACGCGCATGATATTTTCTGAAATAATAATTCTAATTACTAGCAATAAGTTGATTTATAAAGTCAAATATATCCTTATTAGATGGTAGCGATTAGATATAAAAAGAATAAAAAATAATATTTTTAAAAAATAAAAATACATTTTTAAAAAAATTTTCAAAAAATTTAATTTTTTTGAAATTTTTCAAACAATTACAAATATGTAATACTATAAATAGCTAGGATTTAAAGATTATGATAGAGTTTATAATTCTGTAAAGTTTTATGCATCAAAGTATGATAGTTTTTGAAACGCAATGCGCGTAAGTGAAAAAAAACACAAACTGAGAAAAAAGGCTTTAAAGTTTTAAATTGAATTTGAGAAAATAAATTTTAAAACTTACATGCTAAAATGCTCCAGGATTATAGGATATGCCTTTCTGTTGCTCAAACAGCTCAATTTCTGTACTCTTTTTAATTTTTTTCTCTGCGAGCTTCAAACGATGACGTTGAGCTCCTCTTTCTTGACGTAAAGATTCGACGATTGTCACGTTCAGCCAGGGACACACAAACATTTTTGTTAATTTTTAAGCCAAATTTCTCTAAAATAGTAATAAGTATTTGATTTCCATCATTAAAAATGCTGGTTGCTAGATTTGCAGCAATCTCTGCAATCTGAAGGCTAGAATCAATCGTCTTCGGACAAAACTTCCAGATTAATGAATTTAAACTTTCATTAGGATTCTGTGTCTTACCTCCTAAGCATTTCTTCAGGAGTGCCAGATGAGATAAGTCTGCAAATACAGGCTTAATTACATCTCGAACAGCTTTCGCAACTGAGGGTTTGTGTTTATAATTTTGTAAATTATTATTAATTGCGGCATTATACTTACACTATGTATTTGGATTTGTAGGACAAAATCAGTGCATCGGTTCATCATCGGTGCTGCAAGAATGACCCCAAACAGCCCAAATGGCTTTCCGCATTTCCTTTACACTAGTGCATCGAATAGCATTACCATAGTAATGCGCAAGCTTATCAATTAAACTATCAGTTAACCTACCTTTACCGCCTATAGTTTTACCATCAGATAATTTCTTCTTACCATATACTAATTTAAGCTTCCTAAGTCTTGTACCCATTCTCTTTTGCACATGGCCTACACATTCTATTTTCTGAATAAGATGGTCATCGCCGTATGGATTGTTTTCAGAAAGGGCATTGAATGTTTTTGTGTCGCCATCTCCTTTGTAGTTCGAATATTTCAGGTTGTGAAGCTTTTCTGATCGATTAAAAATCCTCAACATCCCGTCAACCTCCATCTTACCAGCAGAGCCAAAATAATTTTTTCTACGTGAAATCTTATCCGCTCTTTGCCATTTATTGTACTTGATACCAAACTTTACCCCTTTATAACTGTCGCTTCATTTGCGAAATGAGGACAACACTTCCCTATCCAAAACCTTACCTGTTTCGGCCCCATTAGAGTACATACTCCAATCAACGATGAATGTCCTCTCGTCTTCCAGGTCCCATCACCACTTACCGTTAAAATGTTATCAGGTAACGAAGAATTTTCTTCGACAGCTGCCCTGTTCATGATTTCTTCGGCGACTTCCTTCATAACAAGTGAAAGTTTATTAATTATAACATCATATGATTTTTGTTCAACAGGATTAGGAAGACTCATTACAGAACAAAAGGTTTTTAATGACTCTAAACCTTGACCTATGCATCCCATTGCTAAAATAGATCTTCTGTTAATTTCTGGAGCATTATTTTTATTCCCAATGTTTTCACAGCTTGAAAAAGTACAAATACTCCCACATTTTTTACAATGTATTTCAAAATTCGAACATAAACCACGAGTGGATTTTTCATTAATTGTTAATGGTTTATGACATTTTAAACAGCATGATACTGACAAAATAGAGCTAAAGGTTTAAATAAAATAAAAAATACGATATTCTTTGAAGTTTTCACTTACCTTAACAAGATTTGACTTTAATGAAGTCTGAATTCCTGAAAGTTTTTTACTAGAAGCATTTTTCATTTCGGCACACTTACTTGTACTTTTCATTTCTACACACTTCCTCGTATCTTTCATATCTGTAACATGTGAGTCACTTACCTTTAAATATTTATTTCCTCTAAATCGTTTCTTGAAGATTTTTTCAACGCCCAACGATTTTTTCAGAATAAAACAACAAATATCTTCGCTTTAGATAAGCGTTTTAACAAAACGTGTGTTAAAGTAAACACAACAGAATCAAAACACAGCAGAATGAATGTGTTGAGTTGCAGGCTTCCTTCTGATCAACTCAAGCGCTTAAAATATTTCATGAGGCTTTTTAAAAACAGAAAAATGAAAGGTATGCATAAGTTTAAAAATAAATGGGCGTGGCATGTGTCCATTTAAAAGTTGTTATGACTAAATTGCTGTTTGCAATTTTTTGAATAACTTTCGAAGTTTTTAGAGTATTGTCACGTGGTTAGTATCAAAATGTTCAGAAAAAAATGAAGAACAAGATATATTTTTTTCGAAAATTCGAAAAAAAAAATTGTTAACACCCCTCAGACCCCTTAAGACGTCCATCCCTATTCCGATGGTGCTGTAAAAGCAAAACTTCTATTACATTCTGTAATTCGTCTTTACAAGCGTAATTTTTGTTCTTTTTTGCATTTCTTTTGGTGACGTATATTTTTAAAGTGTCTTAGCACTGTAATTGTTCGAACAGCAGCCAAGATTTTGATGCCTAATTGTTATCATTATTTATACTTAGTAATACGTTACTCCATAAGCTTAATATCGTACGCATTTAGGCTGCAAATGAATTGAATTTCCTACAAACTGCTCTCGGAATTTGAGTTTTGGATTAAAAGATTAAGGGGATATTCCTTCTATTCGAAACTATTTTACTTCGAAAGAATTCAGAAAGGAATTTTTATAGAAAATTGTTCTCACTACACATTGCCATAAGAGATTCTTCGGTTGCTCCAAATGAAGAAATATTTAAATACACTGAGAAGAAGAACACTGATTAAGCTAAATAAAGAAAGTCTCTGCTGCAAGTGTTACGATATGTTTTTCGTAAAAATACAGGGTGTTTCATAAATGATGGGAGTAACTTTAAGGGGTGATAGTACACATCAAGACGAGTAATTGTAAATAGGAAACCAAGTGTCCCAAACGTCTTCCAAAGGAGAAAGGCGCCATCAAAGTTTAGGGTCCTAAATTTCAAATAATGATAAAAAAACGGAAAAATGGATCGATTAATTTGCGGTTTTCACTAAAATCATTCTTTAAATTAGTATTTTCTTTAAAAAAAGTTTTAAAGACAAAGTTAATAAAATGCCGTTAGAGGGCGCTCTAGACTTTGGAGTACCGAACAACTACCTTTTACCAGTATTTTTTTAATTTTGTTAAATGTTTACAAAAGCTTAGATTTTAACTTGAATTTTGAGCGCAAAATTGAAACAATCGGGAGCGGTTAAGTGGCGCAAATGTAACCGCGTTCAGGGGGGGGGGAATTGAAATGCTAGTATATAATGATCAAAATAAAAAACGATAAAGCAAACTTTAAGAGGCGATAATACAACAGAAAAACAATCAACTTTGATTAGAAAATGCATGATTTGAACTCAAACGCAAACGTGTTAGAGCATCTTCAAGTTTTATCCATGCAAGCATTATAGCTGCAAGTTTCTGGAAAAAGAACATTAAATTGTGATATGGGGAAGAAGAAGAACGCATATGCAAATTGGTATTAAGATAAAAGCCACTGACCCGAGTGTGCAAGTGTAAATCACGGTACAAACGTAACGAAAGATGTTGCCCTTTACTAATCAAGAAAAGGCTGATATGCACTTCATCTACGGAACTGCAAATGGGAATAGTGCAGAGGCGCGACGATTTTTTTTTTGTACGGAAAAAAGTTTCCCATCCCTTGGCCTGCGCGATCGCCCGATCTTTCATGCCTGGATTTCTTTTTGTGGGGACACCTGAAGAGTCTTATGTATGAGACTCCTATCGAATCTGCAGAAGAACTCATCGCCTGACTTTCGGCAGCTGCAGGAGAGGTGCGCGATACTCCTGGCGTGTTCCAGAGGGTTCGTGGATCCCTTCTTCGCCGTTGAACCGCATGCATCGCCTCTAATGGTCAGTGTTTCGAACAGCTATTGTAATAATTTCTATTTAAACTTTTTTTTATAACGTAAATGTTCTTTGTTTCCTTTTTTGTCTCTTAAAACGAAATCTGTTTCAGCGCCCTCTATCACCTTCGGGTTAAAATTACGAGTATGATTTCTTTGACGAATGTTGCTTGTTTTCGTATTGTACTATCGCCTCTTAAAGTATGCTTTATTGTTTTTTATTTTGATCATTACATACGAGCATTTTAATTTTCCTCCCCTGAACGCGGTTACATTTGCGCCACTTAACCGCTCCCGATGGCTTCAATTTTGCGCTCAAAATTCAAGTTAAAATCTAAGCTTTTGTAAACATTTAACAAAATAAAAGAAATACTGGTAAAAGGTAGTTGTTCGGTACTCCAAAGTCTAGAGCGCCCTCTAACGGCATTTTTTTAACTTTGTCTTTAAAACTTTTTTTTAAGAAAATACTAATTTAAAGAATGATTTTAGTGAAAACCGCAAATGAATCGATCCATTTTTCCGTTTTTTATCATCATTTGAAATTTAGGACCCTAAACTTTGATGGCGCCTTTCTCCTTCGGAAGACGTTTGGGACACTTGGTTTCCTATTTACTATTACTCGTCGTGATGTGTACTATCACCCCTTAAAGTTACTCCCATCATTTATGAAACACCCTGTATAATTGTAAAAATTAAGAAAAACGGGAAAAAAAGGAATTTGAATAAATCTTATAGAAGATGTATGATAGGTTATTATAAAACACGTTAAATTTAAAATGACACTTCTTGTAGATCCGTTAACTTTTCACATATGTGTTGTATTATATATATAATAACATCTAAGAAGCAATATGTATTAGACAAACATTACTTTTCGTAAATTGCTTAAGTATTAAATTCGTTCCATAGCAATTCAATTAGGGGATAGCTTGAAACAAATTTCAAACTTAATTCAACTTTCTTAGCTATCTTAAAAGAAGTAAAAATAAAACAAAAATAAAACAATCATGTCCCAGGGTAATTATGGTACCCTAAAATTCTTTAAACTGTCGAAAACTTTTTATTGACTTATTTGATACCCCGAATCTTTATAAATATGCCTGCAAAATTTCAAAGCTTTACCTGCATTTTTCATTAAGTAATGGAGCAATGCTTGATGCTAAACAGCAACTACCACGCCTACATTTCAGATTATCTACTAGAAAAGAGCCTGATAAAAAATGAACTAATGCGCGTCAATGAGATTGACATTATATATGTAGTAATAAATCATTTTAAGAAGGAATTGTGCAATTCCTGCAAAAATTCTAGTTTGTGAATGAATTATTTACTGAAGATCAAATGGATTTGGTCAAGATTTAAAAGTTGTGCGTGCTTTTTATGATATTATTATAAATGAAATTAAAACTTCAAAACGAATTCTCCAAAAGCACAAATACTAAATATCATTTTGATAACTCACATAATTAAAAATCTAATTCGCAAGAATAGAAAAACTCTTCCATTTTTATATAATTGTTTTTGGTGATATATATATATCCCATGTGTGCGAGATTCAACACTTTTATTATTAAAATATTTTAAGATATTTATTTAAGCAAATGCACATACACAGATCTTATATTTTGATGTATTTTACCTGTAAATTGTTATTTGATTTTGCTTTTATTCGTGTACAATATTTAACATGCGAAGGCTTTTAAAATCATGGAAATAAAAATAAAGGCATAAACACCTTTTGTACATGTTGTGCATTATCTCTGAGCATGAAATTGGCTCTGAAGTGTATGTATTTATATTTTTTTATAATTATTAAGATAAAATTTTATGAAATATTGATCTTTCATTCGTTTTTTTCTATATATTCATTATGGCAGTATACTCGTTAATTGTTCTACATTTGAGCAATTTTTACAGTAAGTAGTTTTAAATAAGCTAATTAACATTTCATAAAAGTTTTAGACTGTTCAATGAATATTATATCATGTTATTCATGGAATGAAAACTTCAGATTCATATTCCTCCATGTTGAATTTTCGTACATGTACTGTTATTCAAAACCCTAAGGCTTTTTTGATAATTGTAGTATGACTTTGAAATTTTTATACATGTTCTGAAATGTATGTTTTGTAAAACTGAGCATAGAATTAGCTCTAACATGCTTAGTACTTTTTCTAAAAAATTTCAAAATCAAAATTAATGTTTTTTGGGGAATTTTTGGAAGTTTAATTATAAAAAAATTGATAAAAAATTAACAAACAGCAGCAGAAAAAAAACCATGGACAGTTTATGTAGTATATTATAAGGTACTTGGAAAAAATTTTCGAAAGAAAAGAGACATATTTAAAAAGGCCTTAAAAATTTAAAAAATACTTAAAAAAGCTGAAATATTTTTAATTTTACAAACATTTTGCAACGAATTAAAAAAAAATTTGCATGAAATTTTTATTAAATATTAACCTCTATGAAATACAATGAAAACTAAATATTAAAAATAAAAATAAAAATTTGAAAAGATGGTACCATATCGCCTTAATGTTGAATTTTTTATAACTAAATTTGCATCAAACCGGCTGAAACACAATTTAATCTGCTTTTGATTCATCATCTTGCCCACCATTTGGTTCTGCTATGTGAAGCTATTTATTCTACGGAATGTGTTTCTTTAAAAGAATACTTACAGAAAACAATGGAATGTGACATTCATGGAATAAAAATATATATAAATGAAATTAATAGAAATATTCAGTAGAAAGCAGGAAATGTCTTGAGAGAAATCACACATTGTTTTTTTCCATCCATTTCTACTAATCCTTCCTTTTTTTTACAATTTTTTTTCTAAATTTCTAACCTATTTTTAAGTTTTTCTGCCGAGTATTTTATCTTCTTGTCCTCTTTTACATCTCTTCATTAATACTGATACAAGTTGAAGCAAATGGACAATCTGTTTGACTGGTTTTGACAATGAAAAACCGTAAAATCTGGGGCATAACACGCATCTGTAATTTCAAGCTGCGTTTTTTTTTAATTTTTAAGCATATTCTACGTATAACGCGCACCCTCTTTTTTACAAAGAAAGATGAAATGTACACACATGCAGTGCTCTTATGAACTTAAGCCATATGTTCTAGGAATTGTCCCAGTCATATGAAAACAAATAATATAACTCTAGAACAGAAATTTTTAAATTCATAAAATAATTCCCATTTTTAAAATAAACAGTATTTCGATATATTTAGATGTTTAATTTTCTTTATGCTCGTCTCCCTTTTTTTTAATTTTTAAAGCTCTAATTTTTATATCCGGCATATATTGTGCACCCGCGAATTTCGATCTTATTTTTGGTGTTATAAGTGCGCGTTATTCGTCGGATTTTACAGTAATGATTTCGTAAGTGCGTGCCAATATGATTTTCTTAACCGACAGTTTCTAAATTCATGAAATATATGATTAAAGAATAAAAACGAAAACATTTTTAAAAGGTATAAATCATTTCGGAATTCTCTCTATTTATATCCCTTTTTTAGGCGTATTTCTTTTCAGTAGCCTGTTATGAGATGCCAAATAAATACGGGCAGAAGAACGGGCATTTGCCGTTTAGATATTTTGTTCAGATTTTCTTTGATGGTACATAAAGCCTGTTACTTAATTGTAATTCAGACATACAGGTGATTATGAAAATAATGGAAACAATCTAGATTTATAAAGACTATCTTATTAATATGGTGTAAGACCACCTTTGACATGTAATACAGCTTAGATTTGCCTGGGGATCAATTCATGCAAGTAGTAAGTGGCAGCGGTAGCCAAGTGGTATAGGTATTGGATCGTGGCTAGCATGTCATGAGTTCGAGCCCATTACCCCTGAAGACCTGCTGTGTAGGGTAGCGATGCACGTAAAATCTGTCGAGAGCTCAAACGTCCTCCCGTTGGTGTGGTGTGGTAGTTAGGAGTGAGGGGTGCCAGCTCAGGTGACGTCCGCGTCATTTTACCATTATTCAAAATGACGCGGTTCGTCCCCAAAAGCCCTCGTGTAGCTGAACAGTGGGACGTTAATATTCATTCACTCACTCACTCATGCAAGTAGTAAATAGTGTTAAGAGGAATTTTGTTTCATTCTTCATGGAGATATTGTGAATGTTCCGGGAGAGATGACGGTGATGGTTATCGATGCCATATTGAATGCTCTAAAAGAAACTAAAACGGTTCATTTTTGTTGAGGTTCTTCAGGACAAAGCAGATGTTCAACTTCATCCTCGAACTCATTAATCCAAGAATGATCAAGCACCGCTGCATGGATAGGTCCATTATCATCATGGTTAATTCCATCTCCTGCAGAAAACAAAGCTTAGATCATAGAATGGAACAGGACAGCAAATATTTCTCTATATTTTCCATGTGATCCACCAATTACAGCAGAAAACCACGTCAGTTTTGCTCATATCATGCCAGATTCATCTCCATTCTCGACAGTTGGAAAGCAATCACGATAGTGCGCATGCGCATGTGTCCTCCAAACGTTAACCCGTCTTGCTATAAGGAAAATTGTTAAAGACGATTCGTCAAATCATATTATTCTCTTTCGCTTATCATTCGACCCGGGTTTATGTGTTTGACACCACTGTAGATGACGTTTGGCATTAACATATGTGACCAAAAGGCTAGGTAATTGCTGCTTTGCCATAAATATTCTCTTTATGAAGGAGCCTTTTAACTGTAATCAAGGACACTAGAGAGTCCAAATGCTGATTGACTCCTGCGGTCCTTTTTTCTACAATTATTTGCTTTTTAGACATTCAATTCGCTGAAAGACTCGCGTCTGTCTCCTTCTCTGGGCTTCTCTTTCCGTCCACTATTTTGCTTTGCCGAGATTTTCTTGCCATGAAATGTGTATGCTGCCATGATTTTAGACACCGTATCTTAAGAAACGCCTAAAATATGCTATGTTTCAGTCAGTTAGACGGATCCCCTGCAATTAAACCTCTTTAAAATCCCGAGAAAATGGACGTTTTATCCCGTTCAGGACCATGATACCATTTATATGATCACTTCGTAGTACACGGTAGGAGATATGAGATGGTATTTTACCTTTTCTGAGGACTACGATCACACTGGTAAGATCTGAATTTGAATTGAATACAAACTTTGTTGTATTTTATTACAGTAATATGTTTATACTTATCTTAAAGTTTTCGCTTTGCCCTGAACGGATCAGGCTTTTGAAAATAATACTTGATAAATTTAATACATTTAACAAATCTACTGCCTACTACTAGTGTATATACATTTATATTTGTTTAGAAGGCTGGTAGCTATTTTTATATTTAATGCTTACGAAGCGCAGTCAAAAATTTCACATTTACTCACAGTTTTTTCATTATTTTTGATAACACCTTTATATATTCAATCATACTTAATTCAAGGACGCGCTTGATAACTCATCTCATTGACATAATAAGCACCAGAATAGCCTGACATCTGCGTTCCTGTATGAAGTCGTCCACGACAGACATGTCTATTTCAGTGAAATCTCGAAGAGACACATCTGAGCTAATTTCTTTTCACATTATATATTTCCGTTAAGTGAATATCTTTTAAAAATGTTGAGCTCCATCCGGCAGTCAATCATAATTCCTTTCCATACAAACAGGTCAGTGCGCTCGAAAGCGTTTTATAATTTCTCGTTATATCAATCAGTGCCAATAATGGCTTATTAGACGGAAGTTACTTTGAAATGTAAATAATATGTAAATATATTGATGAGATTTTCTCATTTATTTCGTTTATTAAGAACCGAAAGTCCATAGGTGTTGACTGGACACCTGGACCTGTTTATTTTGCTCTCCTTTCTGCATTTTTCCTGGGAAATTGAAAATTTCTCGTGACTTTTAATCGTTTTCGTTTTTGATTACACAGAAACTGTTTTGTGGTTCTATTTTAGTTAGGAGTGACTTTGCAACTAAATATACCTAGAACGTCCGCTGGTGTCATTCCAATCATTAATCATTATTTTAATCATTAATCATTATCAATCATTCCATTAATCATTATAAAAAGCTGTTATTCAAGAAATATTTTGATCACTAAGTAGAAACAAACATCCCAAATTCGGATCACACATTTTTTTTTATCCTTGAATGCAGCGTTATTGAGTTCACGGTGAAAATGAATCAATTATACTAAAATTGTTGTGTCTAAGTGTTTAGTTACATAGTATTTGCTTATATGTCATAAAAATATTCTTTCGATTTTCTAACTTAGTGCAGAGTTAACACCCTTTTTAGAAATTGTCTAAGCCCTGAAAAAATTGCTAGTTTTTTGAGAGGGTTTTCAGAGAATTAATCAACTCTAATTTAGATTCCTATGAAGACATAAGATTGAAGGAAAGTAACTTCCTATAATCTGAAGAAAGTGCATTGTTATTCATAATATTCCAATAAATCCTCATATATATGTCACTAGGGATGGCACAGAATGGATACCGCATACTGGTAATGTTCCTGGCAAATTAAAGACTGGAAATATTTTGCGACAAATAGTAGTTCAACAAACTTCACGAAACATAACATCAATGTCAGTATTTTTTGATATAAAGGGTCAAAATATATGATAATTTCATGAAACAATATTTAAAAGTCTTAAAACTAAACTCTACTGTGAATTTTAGTCCTGTAATTATTTAGTTATTGCACAACTATTTTATATCGCGGTGTCGAAAGGACTGGTGGATGTTTAAGGGTAATCGAAATCCCAGACGTTCTAGTGTTAAACCACTGTTAATAGCGCCATCAATGAATTACTGTTAAGCACCATTTAGTACTGTGAGCTTACAAGAAATCTTAATAAATTCATCGGGTTACTGTACACTAGGGATCAATATAAATCGTCCAGTTGCAGTAGCAACCACTGAACAACGTTGAAAATTGCTTAGTTTCAGTCACCTTTACCTTACATGTTTCCTCATTTGTTGTTGTTGTTTTCTCTGAAAGATCGTCAACCCTTCTTGTTGTTCTTTTTGTAAAAATAATTCTTCAGACCTCTTCTGGACAGCACACTTTATTATGGACAATTAAATAAAACGATTAAGAAATACCGCACACAGCATAAATAAAGTTCATAGCACACAGCGTGTAGATCGTGTGGTCCCCGTAGAAGAAGTGCGTTGGATTAAGCGGGAAAAAGAACGCGTGGGCGCATCACACAGATATCCTTACGCCAGAAAAAATAGTTCGCTCGCTTCAACCCAACACACCCCTCCTGCGAGTGATACATTTTTTTTTTCAAACACAAGAACAATATCATAAACACATATACATAATACATATAAAGTATAACAAATACAGTGACATAAAAATCATGACAGTAATGAAATTTTTCCATTGAATATTGTAACTTTTGTACATTCGTGGCTTTAGTAAGAAAATCTGCAATTAAAACTTCAGTTTGAATGTATTCCAATTTTATTGCAGTATCTTCAATTAAATCTTTCACAAAATGAAAACGTAAATTCATATGCCTTGATTTATTTGAAGAACGGTTACCCTTAATCCACTGAATTGCTGCTTGACTATCTGAATTTAAAGTTACAGCATTACTTATAAATTGTTTACATTTTAATTCAGTTAACAAATTTACAGTCCAAATTATATCTTTACAAATTTCAGAAATAGAAAATAACTCTGCTTCACATGTTGATAGACTAACACTTTTCTGTTTACGACATTTCCATAAAATTAATGAATTACCAAGTAAGATTACACCACCAGAAAATGATTTTCCATTTTCTGCATTTCCCCAACTTGCATCTGAACTAGCATTTAAAATACCAAATTTTTTTTCATAAAACAATTTTTTCTTTTTGTACCCATCAAATATCTTAATACTCTTTTAGCCAAATTATAATGTCTTTTCTCTGGTTTATGATTAAATTGTGATAAATAAGATGTTACAAATGAAATATCAGGGCGAGTTCTATTAGCTAAATACAAAAGTTCACCAATTAATTCCTGATACATAGTAATGTCAATAAATTCATTTGTAGAAGAAAAACTTTTATCTTCCCCTTTCACAATTGGAGTCTTAACACTTTTACAATTTTCTAAATTATATTTAATCAATAATGAATTAATATATTCACACTGAGATAAATAAATACCATTTTCATGTTTTTCAATTTCCATACCTAAAAACTTATCAGTTTTGTTTTCAACCACTTCAAATACATTTTTAATCTTATTTACAATATCTTCATACATTTTATCATTGTTACAAAAAATAGCTAAATCATCTACATACATACATAATATAAGGACACTTTGATTATCAGTTTTAATAAATACACAATTATCAGAAGCTAATTGTTTTAAACCAAATTTTTCTAATTCACACCTTAATTTCATATACCAGTTTCTACCTGACTGTGGCAAACCGTAAATACTTTTTTTCAATTTACAAACTTTGTCATCTCCAATTAATTTCTCATAACCAGGTGGAGGTAACACATACACAGTCTCTTCTAAATCACTATATAAGTAAGCAGTTTTTACATCAAAGAAATTAACATTTAATTTTAATTTAGCTGCAAGTGCAATTAACAATCGAAAAGATTCAATATTTACAACTGGTGAATACGACTCTGAATAATCTATATTTTTAATTTGATTAAAACCAGCTGCTACAAGCCTTGCTTTGTATTTAAAAATTTTCCCAGCATCATCTTGTTTTAAACTATACACCCACTTAGTTTTTATCAATTTTGATTTTGCAGGTTTTTGTACTACTTCCCATACTTTATGTTTATCTAACGAATCTAATTCATTCTCCATTGCTAATTTCCAATTTTCCCAATTAGCACTATTTTTTGCCTCAAAATAAGAGTTCGGTACATTATCCGTTAAATGAACTGACATCTGCTTAGATTTTAGTCTTTCCGACCTTCTAACAGGGATTTGATTTTGTACATCATTCAACTCAAGTACTGGGAGTTGGATTCTGCCTGTCTGATGCGATGATGTAGTCTGAAGGGGAATTGAGTTATCATTCTCAATTACCACAGGCTCATTATTTATTTCAAAACTAGACAATACTCTATTTTCTGAATTTTGATTAATTTCGTTTATTTCGGGAGAGATTTCAAAAAACGAGTCAATATCCCATGTTTCATTTTCAATTTCACCTAAATAACTACTACCCTTTAAAGATTCATTGAATTTAACTGATCTCTCTTCAATTACTTTTTGTTTTTTAATATCATAAATTCGATATCCCCTCCTTTCTCTAGCATATCCTAGCATAATTCCCCGTCTTCCTGGAACTTCAAATTTATTTCTCAAAACTTTCGGAACGTGAAAATAGGCCACACAGCCAAATTTTTTCAGATAATTTAATTTCGGTTTATTACCTGTCCAAATTTCTAATGGAATTTTTTCTTTCCCTTTTCGTGGTGTTACATTAGATACCTGAGTACTACAATTAATAGCTTCGGCCCAAAATTTTAAAGGAAGCTTACTTTCATATAGTAAAGATCTAGCTCTTTCTAAAAGAACACGGTTCGCTCTTTCTGCTTTACCATTACTTTCACTGTTGTATGGAATAGTTTTTTCATGAAATATTCCTGAATTAGCAAGGAAAGTATCTAGTTGCTCATTTACAAATTCTAACCCATTATCAGTTCTCATCTTTTTAATCCTTTTATCAGTTAAATTTTCATATTTAGCTTTAAATTGAGAAAATATATCAAACACTTCATTTTTATTTTTTAAGAAATAAGTAAAGTACATGCCAGAAAAATCATCTACAATTTACCATAAAATATTTTGCACCACCATATGATTCGATATTAATTGGACCACACAGGTCGGCATGGAGCAACTCAAGAATTTGTGAACTCTGATTTATTTCAATACTACAATGAGTTTTTCTGGTTACCTTACTTATATCACAAGTTTCACATCTGAAATTCTTTACATTATCAATATCAATATAATCTTTCATTTTAAGCATATATTTACAATTTAAATGACATAACCTGTTATGCCAAATTTCATAATTATTAGTAGATTGGTCAGAAAAATAACACTCAGAATTATACACAGGTTCTAATTTTATTTCTAATCTACCATTATTTTTAAATGCTTTTGTTATTAACTTATTATTTTTATCATATATCAATACACAATTATTATCTGATTTAATCTTACAACCTTTATCCATTAAACATGTTACAGACAGTAAATTACATCTTAATTGAGGAACATAACTGACATTAGTAATTGTCAAATTAATAGAATTACAATGCTTTGTACTCACAGTTTTAGCTGAAACGTTACCTGTTCCTTGACTTACAATTTTGGAATCTTTATCTGCCAAATAAATATCCATAATTTCTGGACTTATTTGCTGAAACTATGCAGAGTCTTTGGCCATATGACAGGATGCTCCACTGTCCAGGATCCAAGTGTTATCACAGACGTTTTCTTCGCGGTTTGAAGCTGTGAAAACTGAATTTGAAGAAGTACCTGGATTTCTTGATGGATTATTTCTTTGGGTCGTTCTGTTTGGCATGTTTTTATTTTTGTAAAAACAATCCTTTGCAATGTGATTTTGCCTTCGGCATATATAGCAAAGCCTCGTTTGTCTTTCATTTTTCTTTCTAGAATAAAATGCTCCAGCATTTATTCCTTCCATGCGATTTTTAGATGGTAAGATGACGGAGGCTTCTTCTTCTCTTAGAATTTGGAGGATTTCATCTAAAGATTTCTCTCGTTGGGTCTTCAAAATTTCCCTGAGGCGTGTGAATTTTTCTGTCAGTCCTCGAACTGTATAATACACCAATTCCCTCTGTGAGACTTCTAAGCCGAGGGAGTGACACTTAGTCGAGATGCCCCTCGCTCTTGCAATGTAATCCACCGCGTTTTCTCCTTTGTTCATAATCAGGTTTTTGAGTTCATTGCCCGCGTCGATTTTGCGGTCCTCCGTAAGTCCGATGAAAGTCCCTCTAATTTTTTCCCACAGCACTTTGGCGTTGTCCTCTTCCGCAAACTGTAGCGCCTGTTCGTCGGCAAGGGATAGCTTTATATACGAGACGGCGTCAGCGTTTCTTTGTTCCCAATCGGAATCCTCCTTACGGCTAAGGTCTTCGGGTTTTTCGTTGGTAACCATAGTATCCAATCTCTTCAGGCTCAAAGCAGCCTTTATCTTAAGAGCCCATATAAAATAGTTCGTCCCATTTAAATTGGGGACAGTTATCTTATCCATTTTCGGCAAAAAGTTCACACAGTTCACTAAGACTATTCACAGTTCACCAACCACGCTCTGCTACCAATTTGTTGTTCTTTTTGTAAAAATAATTCTTCAGACCTCTTCTGGACAGCACACTTTATTATGGACAATTAAATAAAACGATTAAGAAATACCGCACACAGCATAAATAAAGTTCATAGCACACAGCGTGTAGATCGTGTGGTCCCCGTAGAAGAAGTGCGTTGGATTAAGCGGGAAAAAGAACGCGTGGGCGCATCACACAGATATCCTTACGCCAGAAAAAAATAGTTCGCTCGCTTCAACCCAACACTTCTTACAGCTGTGCATTATCTTAATGGCTTTCTCTCTTTCGAATTTATATTGATACTTACTATTACATTAAAACTGGTATCATTAGTTTTTAAGGTTAAAACTTAAAATGTTTGATTCTCAATTCGATTTTTTTTTATCCGAACGATTATTATATTTAGAAATCCCTTACGTATAATGTATGAGGTATAGCATAGCATTTTTAGTTACAACATTGATAGTAGAGTACTTATTAAATCTGCGTTTCTCAAACTGTGGGATGCGTTCCCTTAGGATACGTAATATCCCTATATGGGGAGTCGAGCGTATTAAAAATTCGAAAATAAACGATTTAAAATAATTATTAATTAACTTAAAGTTAGAAAAACAAACTACCTTACGATATAATAAAAATTAAATACCCGTTCTGAAAGTGGTGTTAAAGATGAACTTATATTACATTCTGTAATTCGTCTTCGCAAGCGTATTTTTCTCGCATTTTTTTTTATTTGGTGCCGTATATTTTCATTGCGTCTTAGCACTATAATTGTGAGCGCAGCATCCAATTTGGTGATGCATAAATTGTTTTCATTATTTATTCTTAGTAATACGTTACTCCATAAGCTTAATATGGTACTTATTTAGTCTGCAATTTTTGAATTTCTTACAAGCTGCTCTCGGAATTTGAGACTTTGGATTTGAAGGTTAAGGTGAACTGTCCTATTTCCCTTCGGAAAAACTCAAAAAGAAATTTTTGAAGAAAGATTTTTATGCTACACATTGCCATGAGATATTCTTCCGTTTCTCAAAGTGAAGAAATATTTAAATACTAAGAACACTGATTAAGATAAATAACGAAAATTCCTTCTGCATTTGTTTCGAAACGTTTTTCGTAAAATATAATTATTAAAATAAGGAAAAAGAAAGAAAGGGTGAATTTGACACAAACTTTTCGAAGATGTATTTTAATTGCTAATTTTTTAATGTTTAGGTTATTATAAGGCATGTTAAAATTTCAAATGATACTTGTTGTAGATCCGTTAACTTTTCAAATGTGTGTTTTATTATTTATAGAATAGATCTAAGAAGCAATATCTATCGCAGAAAAATGATTTTTCGCATTATTTTTAAGTATTAAGTTGCTGCATAGAAATTCAATAAGAGGTTAGCTTGAATTAAATTTCATGTTATATTTATTTTTCTTAGCTATCTTAAATGAAGAAGAAAAAAAAACAATCATGTCCCGGAGATATTAATGTTGAATTTCTTTTCACTAACTTTGCATCAAACTAGCTGAAGCACAATTTAATCTGCTTTTGATTCATCATCTTGCCCCACCTTTTGTATTGCTAATTGAAGTTACTTATTCTATGGGATGTGCTTCTTTAAAGAATGCTTACACAAAAAAAATGGAATCTGAAATTCATGGAATAAAAATATGTATAAATGTAAAGAATAGAAGCATTCAGTAGAAAGCAAAAAAATGCCTTGACATAAAACACACATTGTTTTTTTTCATCCGTTTCTACTAATCCTTTCCCTTTTTTTTCAAAGTTTTTTTATTAAATTTCTAACTTATTTTTTAGTTTTTCTGCTAAGTAGTTTAACTTCTTGTCCTCTTTTATATTTCTTCATTAATGCTGAGACGAGTTGAAGAAAATGGACATTCTGTATGACTTGTTTTGATAAGAAAAAACCCTTAAAATTCGGGGTATAAGGCGCACCTGTAATTTCAAGCTGCATTTTTTTATTTTGATGCATATTCTAAGTATAACTCGCACCCTCTTTTTTAAGAAAAAAACTGAATTGTGCATTTGTAGTGTTCTCATGATTATAAGCCATATGTTCAGGTATTGTCCTAGTCATTTCAAAAATAAAATAGTATAATTCTAGAGTTATAAATTTTTAAATTCATAAAATAATTCGTATTATTAAAATAAACAGAAATTCGATATATGTAGATGTCTAATTTTTCTTATACTCGTCTCTTTTTGTAAATTATATTTTTAAGACTCTCATTTTTAAATCCGACCTATATAACGTGCACGTACGAATTTAGATCTTATTTTTGATGCTATAAGTGCGCGTTATACACCGGATTTTACAGTAATGATTTCGTAAGTGCGTGCCAATATGAATTTCTTAACCGACAGTTTATAAATTCATGAAATATCTGTTCAATGAAAAAAACGAAAACATTTTCAAAAGGAATAAATCATTTCGGAATTCTTTTTTTTTATCTCCGTTATAGGCGTATTTCTTTTCAGTAGCCTGTTATGAGATGCCAAATGGATACGTACAGTAGATGGCGCATTTGTTGATTAGATATTTTGTTCAGAGTTTCTTTGATAGAACATAAAGCCTGTTATTTAATTGTAATTCAGACATACAGGTGATTATGGAAATAATGGAAATAATCTAGATTTATAAAGACTCTCTTATTAGTATGGTGTAAGACAACATTTGACATGTAATACAACTTAGATTTGCCTAGAAATATATACATACAAGTAGTGAATAGTGTTTAGAGGAATTTCGTATCATTTTAATGAAGAAAATTTGAGTGTTCCGGGAGAGATACCGGTGGTGGATATTGATACCGTATTGAATGCTCTAAAATAATCTTAAACTGTTCATTTTTGTTCAGGTTGCTAAAGAAAAAAAAAAGATGTTCAACTTCATCCTTGTATTCATGAAACCATAAATGATCAAGCCAGGCTGCATGGATAGGTCCATTATCATCCTGGAAAATTTCATCTCCTGGCGAAAACAAAATTTAGATCATAGGGTGGACCTGGTTAGCTAAAGTTTCTCTATATTTTCCGATTGATCCTTCACTTGCATAAGAAAATCACGTCAGTTCTGTTCATATCATGCCATGTTCATCTCCATGCTCGAGAATTGGAAGACAATCATGATTGTGCGCCTGCGCACTTGTCCTCCAATCGTTAATTCTTCCTGCCGTAGGGAAAATTGTGAAAGACTATTCGTTAGATCTTTTTATTCTCTTCCACTTATCATTCGACCCCTGTTTATGTGTGTGACATCACTATATATGACGTTTGGCATTTACGTATTGGACAAGAGTCTTGGTAATTGTTACTTTGCCGTAAATATTCTCTTTATGAAGGTGCCTGTTAACTGTAATAATCGAAACTGGAGAATCGAAATGCTGATTGACTCCGGCGGTCCTTTTTCCTACAGTTGTTTTTATTTAGACATCCAATCCGTTTAAAAACTCGTCTGTCTCTTTCACTGATTTTCCCTTTCCGTTCATTATTTTGCTTTGGCGATTTCTTTTGCTATGTAGTGTGTGTGCTTCAATAACGTTACATATCGTCCCTTAAGAAACCCCTAAAATGTGCTATGTTTCAGTCAGTTAGACGGAAACATACAATTAAACCTCTTGAAACGCTTGAGAATTTGTACATTTTTAACCGTTCAGGAGCATAATCCCATATACCTGACCTTTTCGCGAAACACGGTTTGAGATATAAGATTGTATTTTCCCTTTTCTGAGGACCGCGATCACATTGGTGTGATCTGAAATTGGAATGATTATAAATTATTAATTTTGTTGTATTTTATTACATTAATGATCATATATAAGGGGTTTTAAATGGAGCTGGACTTATTAGAAAAAAATCACTTGGCTTTGAACCGGTCAAGCTTTTGAAAATAATCTAGAATAAATTTCAGAAATTCGACAAAGCTACTACCTACTACAAGAGTATATACATTTATATATACATAAAAGGCTGGTAGCTATTATTATATTTACTGCTTAAGAAACAGAGTGAAAATGTCACATTTATCCACAGGTAATTCATTATTTTTGATAACCACCTATATATATTCAATAATACTTAAATCAAGGAACGCTTCATAACTCATTTCATTGATATTATAAGCTCTAGACTATCCTGACATCTGTGATCCTTTATGAAGTCGTCGAAGAAAAACATGTCGAGACCAGTGGAATTTCAGAAGATCCACACATCTGTGCTAATTTTTTTCACAGTAGAAATCTCCGTTAAGTGAATATCTTTTGAAATCGTTGATCTTCATCCGAAAGTAAATCATAATTTTATTCCATACAAACAAGTCTCTCAGTGGCATATTTCCCTAACATAAGTGGGTTGTAAAGTTTTTATAATTTCCCCAATATTAGTCAGTGCCAATAACAGCTTGTTAGACTGAAGGTACTTTTAAATTTAAACAATATGTGAATATATTGATGAGATTTTCACACACACATTCCTAGTATATTATAATATAAAAATAGTATAATTCTGATATAAGAAATTTTAAATTCATAAAATAATTCGCATTATTATAGTGAACATTATTTGGATATATACAGATGATTAATTTTCTTCATGCTCGTCTCTCTTTTTCTTAAAATTTTTAAATCTCCAATTTTTATATCAGGGAGCGTTTATTATTAGGCGCTTTATACTCCGGATTTTACAGTAAGGATTTCGTAGTGCGTGCTGATATTATTTTCTTAAAAGACAGTTAAAAAATTCATGAAATATTTGATTAAAAAGCAAAAACGAAAATATTTTCAAAAGGAATAAATCATTTCGGAATTCCTCATTTATCTCCATTTTACGCGTATTGCTTTTCAGTAGCCTGTTATGAGATGCCAAGTAAATACGGGTAGTCGAACAAGCATTTGTCGATTAGATATTTTGTTCAGATTTTCTTTCATTGAACATAAAGTCGGTTATTTTATTTTATTTCAGACATACAGGTGAACAAGAAAATAATGAAAACAATCTAGATTTATAAATATTCTCTTATTAATATGGTGTAAGACCACCTTTGACATGTAATACAGCTCAGATTTGCCTAGTTATCAATTCATACAAGTAGTGAATAGTGTTTAGAGGAATTTTTTATCATTTTTCATGGAGATATTGTGAATGTTCCGGGAGAGATGCCGGTGGTTTTTATCGATACTGCTTTGAAGCTCTTAAAGAAACTAAAACGGTTTATTTTTGTTGAGATTGTTCAGCACAAAGAAGATGCGACACTTCAGCCACGTATTTATTAAACCATGGATGATCAAGCACCGAAGTTGGATAGGTCCATTTATCATCCTGGAAAATTTCCATCATCCTGCAGAAAAGAAAGTTTCGATTATAAGGTGAACCTGGTTATCTAATTTTTCTGCATATTTTCCGGTGTCCTACATTTACAGCGGAAAACCACGTCAGTTCTGCTAATATCATGCCAGATTTATCTCCATGCTCGACAGTTAGAAGATAATCACGGTCCTTCGCATGCGCAGGTGTCCTCCAAACGTTAACCTGTCTTGCCACAGGAAAAAATGTGAAAGACGATTCGTCAAATCTTATTATTCTCTTCCGCTTATCATTCGACCCGGGTTTATGTGTGCGACACCACTGTAGATGACGTTTGGCATTAACATATGTGACAAGAGGCTTGGTAAATGCTGCTCTGCCATAAATATTCTCTTTTTGAAGTTGTCTTTTAAATATAATCATCGAAACTGGTGATTTAAATGCTGATTGACTCCTGCGGTTCTTTTTAATTTAGATGTTTGCTCTTTAGACATTAAAATCCGTTTAAAGAATTGACGACCTCTTTCACTGAGCTTGTCTTTCCGTCCACTATTTTTCTTTGCCGAGCTTTTCTTGCCATGCAGTGTGTATGCTGCCATGACTTACTCACCGTACCTTAATAAACGCGTAAAATGTGGTATGTTTCAGTCAGTTAGACGGATCCCCTGCAATTAAATGTCTAAAAATCCGACAATTTGGACATTTTAATCCGTTCAGGACCATGGTCCCATATATGTGATCACTTCTTGGAACACGGTATCAGGTATGAGATTGCATTTTTCCCTTACTGAGGACCGCGATCACACTGGTGTGATCTGAATTTGGAATGATTATAAACTATAAATTTTGTTGTTTTTATTAGGTTAATTTTTATATATGAAAATTACGTGTCACAGTGTTTGTCCGCGATGGACTCCGAAACTATTCAACCTATCAGAATATAATTTTGCATACTGTGTGTCATTTCGCCCAACTTAAAACATATGATAGTTTATATTTCAATTAATCACACCATAATTTTTTTTATTTACAGAAATGTGAATAATCCGGAAAACGGAAAAATTCACAAAATGTCGCAATGAAAATTCACAATGTTTCTGTGGAAGCAGATATTGTAAACCAAGATGCACTAAAAGTAAGATTCTGACGTGTTTTGGGGTGTCAAAACCAATTTCGGAATCATTTAAAAAATAACTGCAACATTGACGGATAATGCCGGTGTTTGGCATTTTAAACACACGTGGCAGGGGCTTACCTTTAAAGCCTTGGATCGTGAAAACTTGGTCCCTGGCGTATTTCAAAACGAATAATCCGAAACTGATATCCAATCTGAGAAATAACTGTAACTTTGCTGGATAATTCTGGAAGACCGTCTTTGAACAAACCGTGGCAGAAGCTTACACTTAAAGTCTTGGTTCGGGAAAAGGGCGTTTCTGTTGTAATTCGGGATGGTGAACGAGAGTCTGAATTCAAATTTTCGAAATTTCTCTAACTTTACCAGATAATGCCGGACGACCCTAATGCCCTAATTCAATCATTATCAGGAATAAGTGTACCTGACCCATAAACATTCGCTCAAAGCATTACATAGAACTTTGCAATATTTAAACGGCAACGGGAAAATATTTGGTGTTGCCTTTCGACTGCCTGGTGATTTCCCACAGACATTAACAGTTATTCTTCTCTCTACCTTGCTCCCGAGATTAACGCATGCTTAAAAAACTCTTTTTATGGCGAAACGTGTAAACACTTCGATTGACCATAAACATGCCAGTAGATATTCCAGATGATCAACCGGAGCAAATATTTTCTAACCAACTGCAGAATATTTGAAATGGTAAAGTAGAACTGGATCCCAATACATAATGCATAAAACAGCGAGACGATTTCTGTACTGTTGTTCAGACAAAAAGTAACTGATTGAGAGTGTCTTCCCGGATATAGTGTATAATAATCTAGATACTCATTAGCTCTGTAATCCTGTTACTTAATCAGAAAATTATGTTAATATTGTTAGGAAATAAACTCCCAGATACAGAGTTGTTGCCAGGTGATCCAATGACATTTAAATTAATCTCTACTTATTGTTGAAGAAAACAAAACCGTGAATTTTCAAACCGAGTTTTTGAATTCTCTAGATATATTAGGAATTTCCCCACACAATTTTTGGTTGAAGATTGGTACACTGGTTATTCTTCTGCGTAATTTAAATCCACCTAGATTATTCAATGGTGCAAATTTGATCATCAAAAAACTTACATGTAACTTATGAAGCAAACATTTTGACAGTACAGTTTAAAGGAGAAATTTGTCCTGTTGCCACGTCTTCCACTAATACCGTCAGAATCTACAATACCATTCAAAAGGCTTCACTCTTGGATTCATTTGGAGATGACCATATAGAATCTGAAGTCCAAACAATATTTATTTGATTCTTGGAATTATAAAATCCATGATTCTCGAATAGCAACAAATATGTTGTATACTCAAATGTGTGGAAACCGTTGTATCTGGTTGAGTGAGCAAGAGGGATTACCAAAAAATATTGTGCTTTGATTAGTGATTAGTTATATAAAATTATTTAATGTTCTACTTTAAAATAATAAAAATAACACTAAAAATCGCAAAAAAATAATGTTATTCGCCATATTTCTAAAAATAAATCTTCACATGTTGTTGCTTAACAACTTCGTTAGGAATTCATGCATTATATTATACTCAAATAGGAGATGAGTAAAATGAAAAATTAAAATCATTATGTTGTTTTAAACTTTATTTCAACCATCCGAAATCGTAAATGAAGAATAATTTGACTGCATTGAATAGATGAGAATATTATTAAATCAACGTATTAAAACAAATCCAACAGAAAAGCGTGGCCGTGTCAGCTAGTGATTTTTTATGAATTGTTCTAAATGGAGTAAAACTTATCCGAAAAAATTCGCTGGTACCTGAACGGGACAAACTATTGTTATATTTAATGCTTATGAAGCGCAGTCAAAAATGTCACATTTATTCAAAGATGTTTCATTATTTTTCATAATACTTATATATATTCAATCATTATTAACTCAAGGAAGTGCTTGATAATTCATTTCATTGATATCATAGGCTCCTGAATAGCCTAATATCTGCGTTCCTGTATGAAGTCGTCCGCGAAAGACATGTCTAGAATAGTGAAATCTCGAAGAGCCACACATCTGAGCTAATTTCTTTTCACAGTAGATATCTCCGTTAAGTGAATATCTTTTGAAATTGTTGAGCTAGATCCGACAGTCAATCGTAAATCCTTTCCATACAAACAGGTCAGTGGCATATTACCCTAATATAAGTTGGTTGAAAATGTTTCATAATTTCTCGCAATCGCAAACTTGCTTGTTAGACTGCAGTTACCTTTAAATAAATAATAATATGTAATATAATTGATGAGATTTTCATTCGTTTCATTTTTCGTTTTACAGCTAAACGTCCGTCGGTGTTGGCTAGACACCTCGTCCTGTTTATTTTGTTCTCCTTTCTGCATTTTTTCAGGGAATTTGAAAATTTTTCGTGGCTTTTAATCATTTGCCCTGGAAATTACAGAACTTTTTTTGGGGTTTTAGATTAATTAGGGCAACTAAATGTACCTAGGACATCCGCTGGTGTCATTCCAACATCAAGACAATTAATCATTATAAATAGTTGATGTTCAATAAAATATAGATAATTAAGTAGATTTTGTAATAAAAACATCCCGAATTCTGATCACACATTTTTTTATCCTTGATTGCAGCGTTATTGAGTTCTCAGTGGAAGTGAATCAATAAAACTAAAATTGGTGTGTCTAAGTGTTTATTTACATAGAATTTGCTTACCTGCTCATAAAAAAATTGATTCGATTTCCTTAGTGCAGAGTTGACTCTCTCCTTATAAAATTGCTAGTGTTTTTGAGGTTTTTTCGAGAATTGATTGACTCTATTTTAGACTCCTGTAAAGTCATATGATTGAAGGTAAGTTACTGCGAAGAACACCCACTTCTCTTTCCCTCCACTATTTTGCTTAGCCGAGCTTTTCTTCCCATGTAGTGTGTATGCTGCCATGACCTTAGATACCGTACCTTAAGATACTATTAAAATGTGCTATGTTTCAGTTAGTCAGACGTATACCTTACAATTAAACCTCTTTCAAAATCTGAGAAGTTGGACATTTGAACCCGTTCAGGACAATGATCCCATATATGGGAGGATTTCATGGAACATTGTACAAGATATGAGAGAGAGATTGCATTTTCCCCTTTCTAAGATCCGCAATCACTAAGGTGTGATCTGAATTTGGAATGATTATAAACTAAATTATTTTGTATTTTATTACAGTAACGATTATACATGAATTGTTCAAAATGGATCTAGACTTATCAGAAAAAACAGCTTGGTCCTGAACAGGTCAAGCTTTTGATAATAATCCTTAATTAATACTTTAAATTCGATAAAGCTACGACCTACTGCAAGAGTATATACATTTATATTTGTATAAAAGGCTGGTAGCTATTTTTATATTTAATGCTTAGGAATCGCAGTCAAAAATGTTACATTTATTCCCCCGGGTTTCATTAATTATGATAACAACATGTTTATGTTCAATCATATTGAAATCAAGGAAGCGTTTGATAACTCATTTCATTTTGACATCATAAGCTCCTGAATAGTCTGAGATCTGCATTTCTGTATGAAGTCGCCGAAGAAAGACATGTCTATAATAGTGAAATCTCGAAGAGCCACACATCTGAGCTAATTTTTTTCACAGCAGATATATCCGTTAAATTAATATCTTTTGAAATTTTTGAGCTAGATCCGACAGTCAATCGTATTTCCTTTCCATACAAACAGGTCAGTGGCATATTACCCTAACATAAGTTGGTTGAAAGTGTTTCATAATTTCTCGCAATCGCAAACTTACTTGTTAGACTGCAGTTACCTTTAAATAAATAATAATATGTAATAATATTGATGAGATTTTCATTCGTTTCATTATTCGCTTTACAACCGAACGTCCGTCGGTGTTGACTAGACACCTCGTCCTGTTTTTTTTTTGTTCTCCTTTCTGCATTTTTCCAGGGAATTTGAAAATTTTTCGTGGCTTTTAATCATTTGCCCTGGAAATTATAGAATTTTTTTTTCTGGTTCTAGATTAATTAGGGGTGATCTTGCAACTAAATGTACCTAGGACATCCGCTGGTGTCATTCCAACATCAAGCCAATTAATCATTATAAATAGCTGCCGTTCAATAAAATATAGATAACTAAGTAGATTTTGTGTTAAAAACATCCCAAATTCTGATCACACATTTTTTTATCCTTGATTGCAGCGTTATTGAGTTCACAGTGGAAATGAATCAAATTAAACTAAAATTTGTGTGTCTAAGTGTTTAGTTACATAGTATTTGCTTACCTGCTCATAAAAAAATTCTTTCGATTTTCTAACTTAGTGCAGAGTTGACACTCTTCTTAGAAAATATCTAAGCGCTGATAAAAATGCTAGTGGTTTTTGAGGGTTTTTTGAGAATTGATTGACTCTAATTTAGACTCCTGTAAAGACATGATTGAAGAAAATTACTGCGAAGAATCTGAAGAAAGTGCGTTGTTGTTGATAACATTCCAATGAATCCTTATATATAAGTCACTAGGGTTGGCATAGAATGTATACCGAATAATTGTAATGTTCCTGGTAGATTTGCGACTCGAAATATATTGCGAGAAACAGTGGTCCAACAAGCTTTACAAAACATAATATCAATGTCAGTTTTTCTATCATATAAAGGGTCATAATATATGATAATTACATTAAACAATATAAAAAAAGTCCTAAAACTAAACCCTTCTGTGAATTTTAGTCTTGCAGTTATTTAATTATTGCAACTATTTTATGTATTTTTTATCGCGGTGTTGAAATGACTGCGGTGGATGTTCTAGTGTTAAACCACTGTTAATGGCCCCGTCAATGAATTACTGTTGATGTTATATGCAGCTTTTAGTTCTGTGGGCTTACAAGATACCTTGATAAATCCATATGGTTTATGTAAACTATTGCACAAGGCAAATCGTCCAGTTGCCTACGGCAGCCACTCAACAATGTTGAAATATGCCTAGTTTCTGTCTCCTTTACTTTACACGATGATATATCGTCCCTCATTTGTCTCGTTTTCTCTGAAAGATCATCAACCCTTCTTACAACCGTGCATTACATTATTGTTTATGAATAATGTAATTGCTTTCTTTCAAATTTATATTGTTTCTTACTATTACATTAAAACTTGTATCTTTAAATTTTAAGGTTAAAATGTAGACTTTTTAATTCTCAACTCGTTTTTTTTAGCCAAATTATTATTATATTTAGAAATTCTTATGTATAATGTATGAGGTATAGTATAGCATTATTAGTTAAAACTTTGATAATTAGAGTACTTCTTAAATCTGCGTTTCTCAAAGTGTGGGATGCGTCCCCTTAGGGTGCGTAATATCCATATATGGGGGTGGCGAGTATATCAAAAAGTCGAAAATAAAAGACTTAAAATAAGTATTATTTAACTGAAAGTAAGAAAAACCAAATACATATGATATAATAAAAATTAAATATACATTTGCACTGATATAATATTCTTATAAATGTATCAGTACTGCAAAATGTTTTTAATGATTAATTTATCAATACTAAACTAAGAATAAGTTTAAGAAATACTAGTGTGCCTCCCATGTATTTGTCATATATAAAATTTTATAAAAAGTAATTACTTACCGTAATATCCGGCGTATTATGCGGACTTTTAACAACCATACTAAGTTCGAAATTTGTTTGTGTGCGGTATATGCCGGGTATAAAAATGATAGCTTCAAATATAAACAAAAGTATAAGCATAAAACGAAAATTAGACTTCTACATAGATCGGGATACTGCTTATTTTCGAGGAATGACACACCTAATGAACTTAAGGAGCTGTAGCTCTAGAATGTGCTATTATTTCTAACTACTGGAATAAACTTGAATAAATGACTTCAAAATATAAGAGCATTGCATTCAGGTGTCTTCGAAAAAATGAGGTGCGCGTTGTACGATGTGAATGTACCAAAAAATCTAAGAAATGCAGCTTGAAAGTATGGGTATGCTTTAAACTATGGGATTTACAGTATCTTGATAACTTGTGTGGTTTATAATTCAAGTATTGTATTTTTGTGTCAAAGCACATTTTTATTGCATTTAATCGTATTGTGTTAACGTATGGGAGGAGGGGGTGTCGTTAAAAATTTGCTTGAAAATTGGGTCGCAAGTATTGAACGTTTGAAGAGAACTGTATTAAATTGCAAGTAATTAAGTAGTAAGGTTTATATATATATATATATATGTATATTGTATGTGTATGTGAGGGATAATACTGAGTGCAAAGCAATGGCTTACAATCGAGAATCTTTTTAATTTCCAAAGAGATTTGAAATATTTTTTGAGAAGTTTGATTTTAAGAAATATTTTATAATCAAATACATCATAGAATAAAATAATGAAATTTTAGCATATGGTATATAGAAAATAATTCATTTTGTTTAGTGTCAGGATATTTTGATAATAATATCTTTTGGAGATGTAATCTTAGATTCCTAGATGAATTAATGAATAAAAATATTATTAAAATATGTTACATCCCATTTTAAGTCCATCAACTTACGCTTCTATTTTACTCCCAGTAAATAAGGAAAATATGCCTCTTATAGAAGGTTTCACTATATTCGCATTTGTGTTTTTACGCATGTCCTGTTGATATATTTTTCTTAAGAGGTATTGTATTCTTCAGCTGAATCAATGCTGAATAATAGCGCATCCCCCTTAGAATAGAAACATTCAAGTCTTTTCAAAAAGTAATCTAGTTCCTATTTTGTTCAAAAATGTCAGATTCTCTATGTTAAAAAAAATTGAATTATAATACAAACATATACAAAGTATGGATTCTAATTTTGAATCATGGAATTGAATTACATAGAATAGATCCTTACTTTGCATAAAAAGTACAAAAGAAACGTGAAGGTCTCTAGATTGAATCCTTCTTGATTATATAAAACAAACTGTTACGGATTCTCAGTCATATTTTTAAAAAAGTAAACTCTTTACGAAATATAAGTTTTTTGGATGCATTTATATGCCGCTGTATAAATTAATGATATTATCAAATATGTAGCTTTTCAACAACGTTTTTGAAATTTAATAAAAAAAAAAATGAAGTAGATTATTTTAAAATGAATAATTTCCTATTTTTCACTGTAAAAAGTCTTGAAGAAGAAAAGAGTTTGTATTTTGTAAATATTGACATTAAAAAAATGAAAGTAGAGAAAGATATCGGAAAAATTTACTTCCCAAATTCATTTCAAAATGACAATATCAAATGGAACTAGAAGTTTATTTTCAAGTTTCAATCTAATTTTATATTTCTTGTAATACTATCGATAAAAAAAACCTTTAACATTAGAACGTTATTTACATATTTAAAGAATCATCTGCCTAAATTAAATATGCTTAATTTACAAAATTTTCGTTTATTGTATTTAATTAAATTTAGGTTTGTAATTTATTAGCTGGATTATGGATACTTTAATTCATCCATATATTTAGTCGAAAATATATTTACACATTTGCTCTTTTTTTTAATGAATATATTTTAACAATTCATCTAATGGAATTAATTATTCCTAACTATAACGATAAATATCAGCATACAAGATCATTATTCTCTTATTTCAAAATTAAAAGGAAAGTTAGTTATTTTATTGACGAGTGTAATCATTTCTTAAAACTTATAACGAAAATGTACTATTTGAAATTAATATGTGGTTATTGTTCAGCATTACCTTAATGATATATTCTTCTCTTAAATTATTTTATGAACGTTTATAATTCGTTTCTCGAAAGGTTAATTAATTTATTCGATACAAATGTACGAAATACATGTGCAATTTTAGGCAACAATATAAATAAATCAAATCGGCGTTTATATTAAAAAAAGAATCAAAACTTAAATTGGATTGGTAAATTTTGTTGTTTAAGAAACATTTTAATAAAAAATAATAAATCGTTGAATATGTATAAATATGCTTGATATCAGCATAAAAATACATGACTTAGTACAGTTAATTAGTTCCTCAAAAATACCTCACCAAGTAAAACTTTATTTCTATAAAAAATATTACGTTTTTATAAAATTTTGTTAATACAAAATGCATTTTATGTTTGCTTTTAGCTAATGAAAAGTTATAAAAGAGTAAAATTAAAAGTATGAGGGTATGATGGTTTTATTGACCATGTTTTGCTTTTCTCAATTTTTTCACAACGGAACAAAAAGTATCTTTAAACCAACTTTCAAATATGGAATTAGCAACCTAAGTTTTCTTATTAGAGCGCCCCGAAACAATCAATGGATTTTCATCACAGGCATTTAAATCGCCAGTATTTTCAGCACGACTTATGTAGTCTTCTTCATGAGTAATCACATGTGTTTTCTCCTACCAAACTAACCTCGTCATGATCCAGGTTAGATTGATTATTGTTAAACAAATAATATCTAGAATGTCGCTTCTTTCCGTTCCATTGACATTGAAAATTTAATCCATGTCTCAACGTAAATTTCTTCTTAAGTAAATTTCCTTACCTCTTTTGAATCTGAAAAGAATTTAAATTATTTTATTTTAAATAATTTGAAACTACTGTTTATTATCACTTACTCTTTCACCCATGTTGCGAAAGTTATGAATCAAAGAATGGTTTTAACCGTGGAGCGGTCGCCGAGGCACAGAGTTACCCAAAGTTCCCAAAATCTTTAATTCTGGGAAAACTGTTTATTTGTTACGAATGAATTTGTCAGCATTCTCTGATGTGGCAGTCTTCATGAGAACTAAAATGTATTTGCCACATTTTCCCCTCTTTTTTAAGAGTGGCAAACGTTTTTTTTTTTATTTTAATTATTTTTTTTTAACAATTTTAAAGTACTTAGGTAAACTGAATTCCCTTCGCAACCACTTTTTTTCGAAAATATTTTCTACGAATAGGCTACATTTTTCATCTGTGAATGGCTAAGTGATTTTGATTGCTATGTTGTACGAACTCGCTTATGGTTGCCACAATCTTTAATTCTGAGAAGACTGTTTATTTGTTACGACAGAATTTGTCAGTATCCTCCCATATGGCAGTCTTCATGAAAACTCAGTTTTATTTGTCACATATCTCCCTCTTTTTTGAGAGTGGCAAACTTTTTTTATTTGAATTATTTATTTTTACAATTTTAAAGTACTTGGGAAAATTGAGTTCCCTTCGCAAACACTTTTTTCGAAAATGTTTTCTATGAATAGGTTACATCTTTCATCTGTGAATGATATAGTGATTTTGATTGCTATGTTGTACGGATTCACTTACGAATGTAAATGAAAATTTAAAAAAAGGAATGGGCATCTGCGATATCTGTCGGAGCAGATAGAACTGATGAAATAACAAATATTGATTATGATAGAGAAAGAGTAAAATTTTGGAAGAGTTGGAAGTTTTCTTTAGTTGGAAGAATAATTTTCAAATGCTATCTAAAAAACTATATAAAACCGCAATTATACCACAAGACACCCTGCGCAATGTCAAAATGACACAAGCTAGAAAACACTCAACATGCTATTTGTCGATCCTCAAAGTTCAATAAAACTACAATAAATGTTAGTGGCAAATGTTTTTTACAAACTTAAGACACTTAGGGTGACTGAGTTCCAGAGCAACCACATTTTTTTCCGAAATATTTTCTATGAATAGGCAGCATTTTCCCCTTGCTAGTTTTGATTGCTGTGTTGGACGACTTATGATTTATAAATGAACATAATAATAAAAAAACTAGGCATCTGGACGATCTCTATTAGATGAAGTAGAAACTGATCAAGCAACGGAAAATCCTGAAGAAAGCAGAATGTAGGCTTCCTTTTTTTCTGTTGCTTCAATTACTAATATATTTTATTCTTAAATACATATTTACTACCGCTTTTTTGGATTAGATTGTTCGAAGTAGAAATATATTTTATGTTGAAATGAAGAAAAAAAAAAGCGTAATTAGATTTTATTACAAGCCTACTCAATTTCATTTATTTTTTTAAGATTGTTATTTGATATTGATGTGAATTAATATCTAATCTTATGCTATTTTTATGAATTATGTTTAACGTAAACAGTACAAAGCACATAGTGTCTGTTCCCCAAGCAATCTTCCACACACATTAAAAAGAAATATTTTTATTCAAAAATGCTATTTTTGAATTTGAGAAAACATATTTTTCACAGTTAGTTATTCATTTTTAAAATATACCCACAAGCTCTGTACATTTCATATGTTTTTGATTTCGGCGATCTGGCAGTAAAAAGAGAAAATAAATTTTTGATGATCTTTCGATTTTGGAAACTTTAAGACTAAAAAGTTATTAAAATTATCACTCCAAATGATTTTATTTAATATTTGATAGGAAAATAAATACATTTTTCTAAAATTAAAGAAAGAATTTTTTCGCCTTTTCCTTTTCCATTTACTAAAAAAAAGGAAATATTTTTTCTTCATGTCTTTTTTAATCCACTATTATTAATTTAAATAAATTTGTGCATGTTCCATTGTTAATTTTTAAAACTATTAATAGGACCATATATGATTATAAGAAAGTGCTATTTTTAGAGCTGATATTATTGAATTCATTTAATGTTCTATTAATGAATGAAATTCCCTTGGAACTAAAAATATATAGATTATAATTATAAAATATTATTCAGATTTTAAATGGAGAGTATATCATATTGTGCAGTGCGTTAAATATATTTTTGTCGACGGTTGGTTGAAAAAGTTAGCATTTCTTTGATTAATTTGAAACTAATATATTCTTATATACATCTCCTTTGGAACTGCAAGACTATACCTTTTTTAAAGTATTAAATTAAAAAGATCTCATTAGAAATACTGAGGGATAATTAATACCATTGGTCATCACTTCGAAAATCATTTATTAGAAGCCTTTTTATGACTGATAGCAACTTTTGGAAGCACGAATTTAGTTAAGAAGAAATTCAAACTGTCCATGTGTTTAGATATGAAATTAACTTGAAAACATCGACCGAGAAATGAAAGTGAAAAGCTTATTATTCAAAAAGTGCAAAAATAGAATTTTAACTATCAGATAGTTTTTCTGTTTTTTTTTCTCTTTTAGCAGTATAAATATGTTCTAAATTTAATATGCTGTGTTGGTAAAAAAATATGCATTACAATTAGTTTTGTTTTATCCAATGGGCTGCGGATTGGTATTTTTACCATTACAGAACTAGTGCATCCACAAAAGTTGGTATCACTCTTTTGGTGCGGCACCTTATAGGCGGATACCAATCACCACAGGTAATTTTGACGCCCAGTTATCTCTACAGAGGGAGGAGCCAGTGCTCTGACGATGTGCACTTGTACCAGGATTTAATTTTGCCGACAGCGCCCAAGCCAAACACACACTCTGAGGATCTTTTACATGCCTTATCATACGGCATAATAGCTGTAGATTTTCTGCATCACGAAAATCCACCGACTTGGGCCGGGGTCGAAACCGCAACCTTGGGCGCAGAAGGCCAGCGACAGACCAACCACGTCACTCAGCCGGCTAACAATTATGAACTGCCCTATTGATAAAACAACATTATAGTAAAAATTTCAATATAATTAAATTATTACTATGCAAAATATAATTAGTAATTTATGAATAATTTTGCTTTTGAATTCGATACAAGTTTAAAATGTAGAATTACTTAGACATGTCTCACATAATTATTCAAAACAAAAGTCAAAGACATTACTTTTGTGAAATATACAGCAATATACAAGAATAGTTATTTATGTCATTTATCATTGTAATATAAAAATGTACTTAAAGGATTATATATACCGTCAAGTGAGTGAGAGAATATTAACGTCGCACTGATTAGCAACACGAGGGCTTTTGGCGACGGTCCGCGTAATTTTGAACCATGGTCAAGTGACGCGGACGACACCTGAGCTGACACCCCCCTCTCCTAACTACCACACCACACCAATGGGAGGACGTTTGAGCTCTCGACAGATTTAACGTGCATCGCTCCCCTACACGGCGGATCTTTAGTGGTACTAGGATCGAACTCATGACACGCTAGCCATGATCCGATGCCTAGACCACTCGGCCACCGCGGCCGCGTATATATACCGTCAAATCTGGCGTATAACGTGCAGTTTTAACACAAAAATAAAATAAAATGTTACGCGTGCGCGTGCGCGTGCGCGTTATACGCCGGGTATAAAATGCGATGCTTTGAAAATAAGAAAAAAAAAGTTAGCATAGAAAAATTAGACTTTTGTATATATCTAAATACTGTTTATGTATTTAAAATAAATGAAATGTTTTCCTTGTGAACAGAAAGGATGGTCATTCTAAAAGTATGCTATTTTTTCTAAAACTTAGAATATGACCTCGAATAAATGACATCAAACAAAAGAGCATTGCATACGCACATCGTAGGTTCCTTCGTAAAAAAAGAGGTGCATGTTATATACCTCAAAATTTAAAAATGCAGCTTGAAAGTATAGGTGCGCGTTTATACACCGGATTTTACAGTACATGCATTTGATGTATAGAGTATTGGGCTATCTATCAAATTTCTAAATATTCTAGTTACAATTGAATTAGAATCCGGGCATTGTGAAACCCTTAATTGAGGATGGTTTGCACATGCTTCCAGCTGTTTGAAACACCGAATTAACCGTCAGGTTGCAAATTTGCATGAATGGTTTTAGATGCAATGTGTCTATATTAAACTAGAAGATGCTAAGTTTTCTCTCTACCGTGACTTCCTAATCCGACCTATGAAATGTTACATAATTAGTTATTATTGAATTCCGACTTTAAATACATTAAAATGTATTTATTACCTTCGGAAACTAATCAAAACGATTTAATTTGATAAGTGGGCAGATAGTTTTAATTTTACCACTTGTAAACAACTTTATTAATTTTTATATAACGATTTCTAAAATGCTGCATATGGTATTGATTGAATCCTTTTTTATTCTTCAATATTTATTTACGAGAGATGATCAGAAAAAAGGTTACAAGCCGCAGCATTTGAAAACTACATATAGTGGGAAAATGGCGCCACTTGTCTTACAGCTGGTTTTGGGGTAGGTAATGAAGGTTCCCAGACGGTTCAGGAGGATTGAAAAGGCAAGAGATTCGGAAATTGGTCTCGTTTGGAAGTGCGAGCCATGATACGATTTTTATGCGCAAATAATGTGCCTGTATCTGAGAGAGAAGAGCAGAATAAGCAGACAACAAACACATAGCAAAATGGTGCAACTCTTTACAATCAGGTTGATAGGATGTCGGAAACCACAATCTGGCAGGGAGCGACCGGCCTTCTTCAAAGACAGAAATCAACACGTCAAGAATTGTAAATTGGTTAATTGAATAATAACGTCGCACTATTCAGCTACATGAGGGCTTTTGGCGACGGACCTCGTAATTTTGAACCATGGTCAAGTGACGAGGACGACACTTGAGCTGGCTAATTCTTCTAAGTGGCTCTTCTAACTACCACACCATACCAACGGGAGGATGTTTGAGCTCTCGACAGATTTAACGTGCATTGCGCCCCTACATGGCGTGCCTTCAGTGGTACCGGGCTCGAACTTATGACACGCTAGCCATGATTTGATACCCTGACCACTTGGCTACCGCGGCCACACACGAATTGTAGAAATGACTCACAAAATGATCGACGGGTAACTGTGAGTGAAATCTCGTCAGAGCTGGCATTGAGTTATAGTAGCGGGCAGAATATCGTTTCTGATGTGCTGCAATATTCCAAAACAGTGCTGCGAAAACATCCGCCGAGACCTGGCTCAATATGAACAGGGACCTGATTTCTATCAAGTCGGATTAAACAAGTTGGTTCTGCGTTCTGATAAATGTCTAAATAGAAATTGTGAATTTGTCGAAATTAGTTTGTTGAAGTATATTTCAATTAATCTAAATATTGCAATCAATAAAGACATTTAACAAGTGTATTAGTTACAACCAGTAATGTAGCAGTTCCAGCTTAAATATTATAATAAAACAAACATTTTTGCATTTAATTTTTGAGATTCAAATAACTCATGAAATAAATTATTTTCAGGAGGAAGTTTTATAAAAGTTACTTGGAGTAAAACGATGTAAGAAAAATAAAATAATGGTTTATTTTATTAAGAATTTTTTTCGAAAATACACACATACTACGTTTTATTAAGTCCCATAATCCCTTTCAGTAAATTCTTGATCAAATTGTTAAATCTAGTGTTTTGTTAAAAGGAAGAGAAATGTTCTGCAAACGGCACATAAATTCTCAACTACTCAAAGTTTTATTTTCTGTAAAATGACATTGATTCAAACTAGTCTTTTAGTCGAGTTGTAGCCCCATTATCAAATTTTATAGCTGGCGTTATTTCATTGAATCATGAATTCGAGTCCTGATGTTTCTGAAGAGATGTCGTGTAGTGGGATGATCGGGGTTGTTTTTAAACTCCCCAGCACCCTAGGCATTTTAATAGTTACGCCCTCTTATTCCTGAGCACCGCCTTCAGTTCTTACTTTTCCTGTTCTATTTCGGGAGGGATTTTTCCTTAACTTTTTTACTCTCATCGTTTTCTTTGCCTTTTCTGTTGGGATAGTCTTTCCATTATTCACCACCTGTGGAACCACCATGTACTGAACTAAGAGTCGTAAGAAAAGGATGGTTTGACCACTCTTGCTCATTTCTTACTTTACGGCATCACGGGGGACACCCACCCTTTTTAAATTAGTACATGAAATTAATGAAATTGTTTGCAATTACAGTACAGATGATACATTACTGTATGAACTGTTTTTTCACTTGTAAATTATCATCTTTTTCATTGCTTATCGTTTTACTGTATTTTACTTTTTGACATCCTTATTCTTTTTTGAGTCGCTGACAATGTACTTGTACAATGAAGGTTTTCTTCGAAAAATGAAGGATTTGTTCGAGAAAAGCATTAATAACATCATTGTAATAAGTTTTCATTGCAATATCAATTTGAGTGCACACACAATAACGTAAAACTGTTAAGCTTTTCCTTTTCCATACTGAATCTCATTTCAGTCTTTACTCTCTTGAGGGAAGAAATAATTTTCTCTCGATTGGTTTGGTGGTGGTAATTTAAAATTTTCCTCTTTTTTGCCCTCCAATTTTTTACGCCCCAAAATATTTTGAGCCCTAGACACGTGCCTAGCGTGCTTAAGCGGGAAAACGGCCCCAGGGGGGATGATTCTCAATGAAACTTTTGAGGCACAAAGTACGGTGGAATGGATTGGAAATTTAGCCATTAGGTGTCGTTCTAACCACTTAATCGTGGTTGAAATTTGCAGGCCCTATTTCCTGTAGTCAACATGTTGCTTTAGAATAGGGAAAATTGATGCTTTGTCAGCCTAGAGGGCGATTTATGTCAATTATTATCACCATACTGCCCACTATGGGTCACTGTATTGTAGACAAACAAGATTAAGTTTAGATTTCATTAAATATAGTAGAGAAAAAACTACAAGATCTCTATGAAAACTTCTTGAACTGAACTTAAATAATATAAATACTTAAAAACTTATACGTATAGATTGTGTGTGTCTACGGTTCTTTAAGGTATCTGACTACTTGCGACAACTTTAAAAAAAAAATGGAGATATGGGGATTTTTTTGTTGGTTTTAGAGATTTGTTTAGTACATTTTTAGAAAGATATGCTGAAATTAAGAAGAGAAAAAGGAGTTGTTATTACTAAAATGGAAAAAAATTAGTAAAAATTTACAGAAGATTACATAAACGAGGCTCATTCTGTACAAAATGTTTAGGAACAAATTTTCAATTGTTCGACGTTGATCTGTTGAATTGAAAGGTATATTTGAAATGACTTTCAGGATAAAAGTTATTTTAGTTTTTACAAAAACTAGAGCCCTTTCTCTTAGTTATTATATGAAATTGCTTAAAAAACAGTGAATATACTCACATGTAAATTTTGTAATAAAACAGTGATTGAGAAACCTGAAGGTTAAAAAACACTTCTACTATCACACATAACATACACAAATAACTTATGGTAACTAAAATAGGACACATATACTTGTGATTTCAAAGTATTTAAAAACCGTTCAAAAATAGTGTCAATGACAGTGCCACTGTTAGTTGTCGAAACATTTCGATTTGTGTCTATTTCGAGCTTGAGTTTATCATTCCAAAAAGCTATGAGTGTATCGGCTTCTAGCAAACTGAAGTTAACTTTAAAATCACCACTCAAATTCATGGGAAGCGATTAATAGTTTTAAAAAAAATCAGAAACATCTTTAGTATATGGTAAAAGTAAAAAATGCAGGAAAACTTTAATTTTTTTAACCGTTTGATTCGAAAAAATGTATACGACCACCGAAATCACTGTTTGTCCATTTTCAAATAAGCATTTTGCCGCACATATGTCCCCAATATCTTGACTTCCAATACCCAGTCCACTTGTTGGACGATAAGTAATATCCATATAAGGAGCCACAACATGTGAGGTGTTCTGTTTGCCATAGATCGCAACACCAGCTGCTCTGTGGCTCGGTCGTTTAAATTGTACGCAGCAATCGAAGTCAGGTATCGAAACACGTTAGTCATTATCTAATAACGTCTCTGCCAACATGAGTAACGTACTATTTTGTGAAATAACGTCGAAATCTGTTTGGTGAGCACTCAGACTTTGACAATTGAGCGTAAGGAACGCAAGTTTATCCTTGGTGAAATCTAATAAGACTTGCTGGTATGTGCGAAGTGAATTTAGAGTCAAGCGCAAACAAAACCGAGTTTTTGAATTAAAATCTTTTGAAATGCTAAATTTAACAATATAAAAAGGCTGGTGGCTTAATGGCTACTAGAGTTGGACCCCAAGTGGATATATCTTTACAAGATCAGGGTAAGGACTTAGCATCTTCTCTGATCCTAAAGCGAGACAACAAAACAAAAACAAAGATCCCACGGCCTTGACTGCAGGAGGGGGGGGGTGGAGCCCCTCCCGAATGGAGAAAAAACAGAATTTCCTTGGCGAGGGTAGCGAAGAGAAACCACCAAGCGCGTTGATTGGCCAAATTAAATAGCGTGCGCTTCCCCAACTTCCTGTTACACATTTCCGTCCCTTTTCACTAAATCACTCCTACAAATCTCCAGCAACCGAGAGGAAAGATATTACACATCAAAAATTTCCTTTATACATTTTCAAAACTTTTTTAGCAATCACTTTCCAAGTTTGAGCATTTAAAAAAAAAACGCATTCCGAATAAAACGCGTTTTAAAGTATGGCATCTTGTTTAAAGTAGTGGCATCTGCTTTTTCTAAAACACTTGCAGTTTTTACTCTAGTGAACGGAAAATAATAAATTTGGTATTTTTATAAAGCTAATATAAGATGCTACTATCAAATCATAAAAAACTTGTCAATTTTTGGTAAAATTAACAATATTAGGATATTCGGATACCTTAAGACGTTTCAAATAATATATTTTACAATGATTCTCCAACGACTCAACCCTTTTTCATATGGATCACTGTCACCGAGGTGATGATGATGTTGCATATCTATAAAATACGAAAGTTCAATTTTTTCTAAGGATATTTTTTTCGTCAATAAATGTTATAATGTATAGATGAGTACCCATGGACAACGGCTCAAAATTACGAGGTACTTAGTTAAAATTTAACTTTACCCTCTCACCATAATTAATACATTGAATAGAAAATAATTCAGTTGAAGTTGTATAAAAATTAATATTCGCTTTAAAAAACATTTAAGTGCGTAAAATACGCAATGAAAAAAAACCAATTGATCGTCCGCAGGGTGAGAGTACAGTTGAACTGTTGTGGGAGAGTAGCTAATTGGATAGATAGAAACATAAGTAATGAGTTTCACTTGTAGATTAACAGTGTTCCTGATTCAACATGACTTTTGATATTGATACTTTAAGGAACCTGAGATTTAATTGAGAAATAATTGAATTTAATCCTTATTCTTTTATGGTATATCAGCCAAAAGAAGAAATAATTGCAATTACTTATTACAATTTGTGATATAATTAAAAACAAATCAATTATTTTTTCCAATATTCTACTTAATTACTAAAATTATAGCGATAACTTTTTTCTGTTCTTTTTTTAGAAGACCTTTTAAAATTCGTACCTATTGATATGGCCTTTTCATTTATGCTTCCATAATACCACACAATCGCAGGGAAACCTTAACTTAGGGCATTGCACAATTAAAAGATTAGTTCCTAAATTTAGGTCCTTTCTTCCGTTTAATTCTAAGCAACTTCCGAATCAGTTCCCAGTGTCAATTCCTCTATTTGACTACTCTATTTAATAATTAAAAGTACTTGCGCCCCATTGTAATAGGAGAATCAAACTCGTGACCAGTGTTTTCAAGTAGTAATGGAATGTGAGAAATTGTGTGTTGTATTCGCTGTCTACGGAAGTTTCGACTAAAGCCTTCAGATTTAAGCAAAAGTAATTGGAAACTTGAGTTTAGTTGCCGAACTCGAGAACATGAAATACTTCGTATAGCTCTTGTTAAAATGAGTAACGTAAAACTCTCACTGGAACAATTTACCAACGAGGTTGTGATTTTCGTTGCATATCATAGTACTCCTTTAATTATTATTTCGTTCATAGAGATTGTATGAGTAGATGAAAAGTGTGCAGAAACTGCATGGAATATTTTTGTACTAATTATACGTATTGTTGTAATTTAAACCAGTGCGTAGATGGAATATCCCTGATATTTCCTATATAATAACTAAAGCTTTATTTTATAAAAGTTGTTTGATATATAAATGAGATTAATTATAATTATATGTGGCTTCCTGTATTAATAGTTAAACCAGTTAAAAGCATATTATCAGGTAGTAAATAATAATGTGTACTTCTTATGAATATATTTTGTTTTAGTAATATACACGAGTGACTAGATACATTATTGTGCAGATAAATTAAAACTATGTAATGAATAAAAACTCCTTTCAAGCAATAATCCTTCAAAAACAATAATGCGGGCATTTTTTGAGCAATTTATCAAAACTTATATGCATTCGCATTTCATAAGCTGTATTTAAATTGATGATGCTATGTTTTATTTTTGTTGCCACGTAAGTTGAGAAATATTTTCCCCTTGAATACATAGCTCCGAACATCATTATAATATTTATAAATGTATGAGAATTTGTGTTTTTGTATCACAATTTGAAACCAAAAAGTTAGGAATTATTTTTGCCTAAATTTAATTTTTTTCTCTGAATCTCTTAAAATATTGTTGTTTCCTCAGCTTTAATGGCAACCTTAGATTTATCATAACATTCTAATTAAATTTTTATCCATCCTCATCTATTTTTCGCCTCTGGAAAATATTCTCTGTGATAGGTTTTAAAAGTGAAAAATTATACTTCATTATATATATTTTATTACCGTCCTCTAAATTCAATCCATATTCATTTTTCACTGATTAAAAAACTTTTTAGTTTGTCAAAACACTGCAGATTTTTTTTTTTTTTTTTTGCATTTATTTTTTTCTTTATTTTTATAAGATGCACTTTTAGGCTTTGAATGAATATATTTACTATATTTAAAATTGCAAATATGTATGTTAGGGCTTCGTTCGATTAAAGACGATCTGAATATAAACGCGATTTTCTAATATATTTCTGTATTATTCTGCACATAATAAAGTAAATAATTTCAAATTTAATTCTCTTGCTTTTATAAAATTTATCTTTTTCACATTTTTAATGCATTCATTAGTTTTAACATTATGATTCACTATTTTATTATAAATAAGTTGTTATGAATCTCTCAGTTACATCTTTATTTCTTTCTCCATTCTTTTGTAAGACCATCAAAATCAGAAATGGACTCTCATCTCTAAACAACATGACTCCAATAAAATATTAGCTCATTTATCATTGACTTTGGGAATCTATGTCTAAATTTTCCATTCCTTGGATTCGCATTAAACTATTTCTTGCAGAACTTTTTTGAACAAGTTTATCCGAGTACTTGTTAAATGGTTTCAAATGAAATTAAAAAGGAAAACTCTGTCGGATGGACTATTACATTTTTTGTTTTGTTTTTGTTTTCAATTCTTTTTTCCTTTCTCAAAAGCTTTATAAAAATAATAAACAATCCAGCTGCAGAAAATTTCTAATTTAGCATGTGTGTTATACCACTTTTATTATAAAAAAGCATTAGTATAGAAAATAAATTTGTGGTTTCTTTACTTTGTTAGGCACAATATGTTTGCTACGTGAACAAACAAAATTATGCCAAGTAATAATTTCATCAACTGAATGCAAAAATAAAAAAATTGTTAAATTTATTGATATGCATTATGCATTTCTTTGAAATTTTGGCATTCAATTACCTATATAGCATTATTTTACTTTTTCGTATACATTGCATTTTTAATGAAATTTAAAAATGATACAAAGTACAATAGATATTAGTCTTTAGATTTAAATACGGTATATATATATATATATATAGGGAAAAATTTGTTTTCCTTTTTGCTGAATTCCAGAAATTCAAACATACACATCTCCAAGGAATGGATCAAGACAGCTCAAATGCAGCAAGAAAGTTTTCCATATGGCCGCCATGTCACCAAATCTGTTAGCCACCAAGTTTGGTAGCCAAATATGATACCAATTTGGTGCCAAGCAGATTGAGACATTTGTGTGTGTGGCGCACCTGTTATTCATTGGAGACAATGTTGCATTTTTTCAGAAGGAATAGATCAAACACAAATTAATACAGCTACATAATACATTAAATTACAGTTTTATAATTTGAGTAATGAATATAAACAGTTGTATAATTTGTACAGCAGGGTTGGTCCGTCATTAGACAGATAGAGGGCAGAAGATAAAAGAGGACCGATAGAAGTACCTTCCTAGTTATAATAAAATAAAAATGACTGAAAAAGGTAAATATGCGAAATTATATAAATTTCATTAAAATATCCTTTTTTCTCTACCTGATGATAAATAAAAGCATAAAATATTAGAAATACAACATTAATTTATATATAAAATGTAAAATAATTAACATAAATCTAAATTCTATTTTTTACAGAAGTAAGAAATACGTAATCTTAATGTTCGGCTTTTAAAACTATTTTGTAAGAATAATTTCTCGTACTTATACAGGTGCTTACGTACTATCACAACCATGCCAACTTTCGAGATAACTTGCGGAATTCACAACCTTATTGTTACACGTGTGTTGAGCGCTAAATTGGCAAACAAGTGCTTGGATTCATATAATAGTATTTCCAAAACTGTTGTGATAGTACATAAGTACCCTTGCAAGAATAATACTTAAGTTAAATTGTTATAAGTCTTAAATGAGTTTTCAAATAGTAGGGACCTATGATCACAAAATGAGCAGCTAAAGTCTCTGCTAACCACATTCATTTCAATCTCTATTTAAGAAAGCAATTTTCATATGAAGTATGTAAAAAGTTGATGATCACAATAAGTTTAATAAAACAATTTACAAAGTAAATTAACAGCGAATAACTGCGACATATGTGCGTCCCCCTTTTGAGACACCTGGGACTTGCCTCCCACGGCTGGATCAGTTTTAAGAGTATTGATCACCACATGTGCAAAAACACCCGCAGTCGCTAATATACTGCGACGGACGTGTCTCAGTTAGATCCCGGCAACCTTTGACACAAGGAGTAGCCGATTCAGCCCCGACCGGATGGAGGGAGGAGGGAAAAGACGCCGAACAGAACCGCAGTGTTAAACAGCGAAACCTTCGCAGTGAACGGACACCAAGATCCCTCTCTCACAAAGTTTTATTTTGGAACTCTAAAATCATCTAATAGTACTAAATTGTATATTCATATAAATAATAGCTGTGACTAAATTAAACTAAATTATTATATTTTAAATCACACTACCTTTACAGTTTTCCAACGTCACAATAACAAGAAACCAAAAGTAAAAATTATGCAAACTGTAATTAAATGTGATTAGAACTTCAGCAAAACTCGATCGTCAAATACAGTGATAAAAATGATCATGCTATGTGATCATTTTAGTTTCCATATTGCATAATAAATGGCGCCAAAAGCTTTCGTACATTTATGCTATCCTGACCAACTCATCAGTTTCAGGACTTCTCTTACAAATTTTTGCAGTGTCCGATCAAATATAGAAGCCACCACATGTGTATAATTTAAAGTGTTTTATGTATAAGAGCTTTTTTCATTTTATTTTAAAACATAGTTTCTAAACTGACATTTTATAGAGGATATTTATAACTCTTACCCTTCTTCTTGGCAGCGGATTTAATTTAAAATGAAAAACATGTTTTTGCATATTAAAAAAATAATTAAAATGAACTAAATTATTGTTTGTTTATTAGTTATTAATTAGTTGATTATTTATTATTTGTTAATTAAATAATAATTTATATATTAATATTTTAATAATAATATAATTCTTATATTTGTTAAATATTTTTTAGCAGGCGATTTATTTTGTAATTTATTTCTTGACTAATGTAAAATGTTTTCTGGCAGCAGATTGAAATTTCAGTTAGTTAATGTGCTGTAAATAAAATGTTGGTTCGGAAGATATTCTGAATTAATATTTCTCTCATATGTACCACTAATTCCAATAAAAAAACTGATTCACATTTCCGACCAATATATCTACACTGGTGATTCCGTACGCGATAAAATGGAAAATAATTCCGAAGATTCAAAATTCGAATTTAAAAAGGAAGAAAAAGCTACTGATTCCTTTGCAAGAGTTAATGTTAAGGTTCCACCATTTGGGGAACATGATCCTACAATATGGTTTGTGCAGATCGAAGCCTAGTACCGAAATAGCAAGATAACTGCCGACCAGTCAAAATATGACATTGTTATAAGTACGATTGAAGAAAAAAATCCTTTCCCAAATTTCAGATATTGGGATTAATCCATCAGATACTGATAAATATGACACGATCAAAAATCGCATAATATTTGGTGTCGCCGATAGCGAAACTCAGCGAACTCAAAAACTTTTAACAGATGTAGAACTGGGTGATAAAAAACATTTCAACATTTGAGAAATGTGTAATCTTCACGAGAAAGTAAGTTAACAATTTGAAACTTTGTGTGCAAGGCCAACGTTAATATGCAAAATTCTGTATGATGATGACAATTAAAAAAAAAACTCCTGCTATTGCCGATAAATATGGGAATTAAGTCCCCGAAGTATAAGCAAATTTGATCGAAAATGTTTCGAATAATCTCGCCTTAAAAAGATTTCAGAATCAAATTGGTGAATTTTCCTTACAAATTTCAGAATTAATCGCCAATCAAGTTTTGCCAATCGCCAACCTCGCCAAAGGTCAAGATCACAAGGAAGACGCGATACTTTAAAAAGAAATACGATTTGCTATTATCGTACAAACAATTAGGCATAATAAATCTTTCGATGACTGCAACCATGCAAGATGACTTTAGTAGTCCAGACAAATGATTCGGAAGCTGTAAACTAATTCTCCAAATCTCTAAGGTAGTGGAGAGTCGTATAGTGGAGATAAGTCGTATATTTATTTCGGATAAAAAATCAGCAACATTGTTTTCATAGATTCCGGTGCTGGCATTTCTGTTTTACCTCCTGCTTCTGCAGAAAAAGAAGGAAATCTGACAACTTAACTTTGCAGCAAATGGAACAAAATAAAACTTACGGTTAAAAATTATAACGTCTGGATATTGGTTTGCGCAGGCCTTTCAATTGGATATTTGTGATTGCTGATGTGGATAGACTAAGAATAGGTACTGATTTCTCAAAAAATAATTGTCTAATTGATATATAAAAACATTACTTACTACAAAAGGCTTACCTCATGTTAATATAATACCACAAATTTCCAACATAAGACCAAATCTGTATCAAGCCATTATCTTTAATTTCCCAAATCTTTTACGGCCAAATATTGTCAATACAAAAATAAAAAATCATTATATAGAACAATTTATTGAAACTAAGGGCCCTCCTGTTTTTTTTTTCTTCAAAATTTTGAGAAAATGAAAGCAGCCAGTAAAAAAATTCGAATTTATGTCGCAACAAGAACTCTTCAAACCACCCCAAAGTACTTGTGCTAGTTCTATACATCTTGTTTTGAAGAAGTCAGTTGACTGGAGGCCTTGCAGTGATTACAGAGCTTTAAAAAATGTTACAATTCCAGACAGATATTAATACCTTATCTATAAATTGCAACCATATATTACATAATGCTAAAATATTTTCTTCCATAGATTTAATCAGAACCTAGCATGAAATCCTATTTCAGGAAGCAGGTATTCCAAAAACTGCAATAACAACACCTTTTGGACTTTTAGTACTTTTTTTCATGACATACGATTTACGAAATGCACCTCAAACTTTCCAGAGATTCATGTGAACACAATAAACTCTGAATTAGATTTTTTTACTTTGATACTTGGACATACATTCTCATTGCTTCCACAAATGAGGAAAATATAAAAAACATCTGCACATACTATTTCAGAGACTTGATGAACATAGACATTGCATCAACCATTATACAAGTGTATTTGATACCTTATACATTAGGAAATTAATATTTTACTAGTTAATATTATAATTATTTGAAAATTTTAAAAAAATTAAAAAAACGATCAGAGAAAATTACGAAACACTAACATTAAGATCATTTTATCAAACGTCGTTATTGCAGAGAATACTTCTTATATATACACTTTATTTTACTAAAAAATAATACGAACGTATTTTTCTAAAATGAAATGAGTGCAAAATAATTAAATAATTCGTTCTCAATCCCAATCATAATCATTTACGTTCACGTAACAAAAACTTCAGGTTCTTAAGTGAAGGGTGTAAAGAGCTATATCGACACAGTAAAAACGTCAGCTTCCTAATCCAAAACGGTTTCCAAAGACAAGGCAAAACTGTGTCGATGCAATAAAAACGTCACCTTCCTAAGCGAAGACGTTATCCGAAGGCAAGATAAAGCTATGCATCAATTTCCTTATCGGGAACGGTATCCGAAAACAGGTAAAGCTATGCAACCGCTTCCTTATCGGGAAAGGTATCTGAACACAAGGTAAAGTTATGAATTAATTTCCTTACTTGGGATGGTATCCGAAGAGAGTGTACAATTTTGCGAATACAACAAAAATGTCAGTTTCCTAATCGGGGATAGTTTCCTAAGACTTGGTAAAGCTGCGAGTATGTTGACACAATACAAACGTCAGAACCTTAAGCGAAAACGGTGACCGAAGACAGGAAAAAATTTTAATCATAAAATCGGTGCAAAATCGTACACTTTTAGAGAGCTGATATTTAATTTATAGCAAATTCTAAATAGTTTTATGATATATCAGTATTATATCTTCTACGATATTATCAACATATTTGTAAGGAAAAGAGGTTAAGTTGTAAGTTATCAATATATCTCATGTAATTAAATAGAAACAAATTATTCAAGTCCGTACAAACAGATCTCATTTCAAATCCTCGAGCTTTTAAGAGTAGCCAGGACATTCATGCTCGAAACAGTAAAGCATCAAAATCGAATTCTGGTTTTTGGGATATATTTCATTTAAACATTTGTAATGGAGCTTATAATTTTTTTTTAATATTAATAATAATACTTTCTTTATTCTCTAAAACTACAATCATTTTTAGTTCAAAAGTTTTTTTTTTTCTTTTTAGTTGAACATAGTCATGATTTTAATGTATCGTAATAAACGTTCTCATTTAGATGACATTTTCTTAAATAAAATGCATGACTTAAGTATGTAAAATACTAAAACACATATACATAAAACAATACACAGAACATAGTTAATGAATTATTTAATAAAATTACCTCATAATTTCTTGGAAAAAATTATAGGTTTGTATGATTTTTAATCTTTTTCTTTTCTCAATCTAAAATAATTTTTAAGATATTAGATACTATTTGGAGGGAAAAAATATTTTAGGTAATTATATGTACATGCATCTTGTATATAAGTATGAAAAATTTGGAAGCATGTAGTGCATTTCAAATCATATTTAAAATTACTAATTTATATTGTTACTTTTCCAGCCACTTTGTTTCAAATTTGTGCCCAGTTGGGCGAAAGTTTTATAATGTGGTGGTCTTGATTTTTATCATTTATAACTATGTTTACTATAATATTTACGTATATGTGATCGATACATTTTATTGACTTATTTTTATTGTAGTAATGCTATTAATTTCAAGCAATTCGATGTTTTTAAAAAAAATTAACTATTTTTACATTGAACGTTATTGTTGATGGATTCAAGTTCTACTTTTGTGATGATTTTCTATTGGATAGTAAATATCTCACGCACACATACACAAACGCAGAGAAATGATTGTCGAAAGAGTATGAGTGTTTCGTGTTTAATTATCCTAATTCGCACTTTTCATCATTTTTTTTCCTAATGGGTCGAATTTCTTTGTTTCAATCTTAGTTAAGATTGTACTGAATTCGGCAGTAATGAAATGCGATAAATGCTGTAAAGACATTACAACTGTTTTGAAAAAAAAAGGGAATAAATTAGATGGCCAAATTTTTTATTGTGATATTTATAATGTGAATTCGCACTAGCACAGACTTAAATTAGAGAAAGATTTTCTGCTTTTAATGATAGAAAATTGCGAATTCCAACTATTTATTTCTAACCAGTGATTTTATAATTTTGAAGTGAAACTTCTTATAGGCGCACTAGGGGTTGAGAGTGAATGGGAAATTTGCCCAGTTTTTCGTTATGGTGAAAATCAAACGGAAGTGGTCATGGAGGTCGTGAGGAAGGGGGAATTGATCAGAGATATGGAGTGGAGTCCCTTGCTGCTTCTTAGGAAAGGCACAGGGAGCGCTTATGTATTGGAGACATTAAGTGGGTATCCTTGCTACTCGTAACGAATTTCCGTAGTGTAATTTTGTAGTTTTTATGAAACATGCCATTTTTAACGAATAAACACACCCATAAAAGATGCCTCTTTCCGTTACGGGAGTGTCTGGACATTGTGTATATGTCACTGACGTTCGCACCAAAATCACTACAGCTGTATAGCGCTTGTAAATAAACACAGTTACTTCTGTCAGTGATGCATTAAGTTTATTATTAATTTTCATTTGGGATGAACTATTATCAATACTAGTCTGGATGCCTAAATCAAATGCACAAAAAGGAAAAAAGTTTCGTGAAAGAAAAAAAAGCTAGTAGCAAGTCCAGTTGAAAAAGTAAAAAAAAAAAGTGCAAATTCATCAAGTGCTACTGCCAAATCTCCATCAGAGAACATGAAAGAATATCGAGCACGGAAAAAACATTGAATACTCTCCTAATGCCGAGTTTAATGACTGATGATGAGGATGGTAATGAGACTCCTCTAATAATAGTGCAGATTAATGCGGACTTTGTGAACCACCCTGTGCCATCAACAAGTTGAGAGCCCTCAAGAAGTGTAGTGCACGATGGAACTGATGCATGTGAACCAATAATAAATTCTATCTTACGTTACAAAAACTATAATTCCCATAAAATATTTTCAAAAGCGATTCGTTGATAAACCTTCCGGTCACATGTGCTCGATTTGTGATAGATTATGGTTTAGAGATTATTTGCGAATGGGGCCAATAGCTGAACACAAAAATATTTTACAAGCAATTTTACCAGAAATTAATTTCGAAGACATTTAAGCATGCTATAATTGCCAACGAAGTTTAAGTAGGAAAAGTATACCAAATTTATCAAAATATAAGATTTGTATAACCAGAGGTTCTAGCACATCTTTTTACTTTGGATTTGATATCAGAAAGACTCATTTCACCACGAATATCTTTAAAGCAAATTAGGTGATTGAGACATGTACACGGTCAGTTTGGAATATTAGGGAAAATATAATCAATGTTCCCCAGTATACATCAGTTACCACAAACCTATTGTGTCTTTCTTGGAAAATGAATATGAAGAAAATTGAATATAAATATTATTTTCATACAATAAATGTTCGAAGTTTATTTGATTATAAAATAAGTTTCCCCAGCAGGTTAAAAGAATTGTATCTATTCCTGCATTTACGGCCAACATTGCTAAAGCAGTTTCATTTCTATCGCGTAGCGTTCCACGAGATAGAAGGATTTTTTTTCGAATTTCACAATAACGTCCCTTTTTTAGCATTAAATAGTTCTTCCAATCTCAAATTTCCTTTTTTAAAAAAAAAAACTTTTAATTTATTGTTTTCGGTATTTTGAAATAGCGTAGATTGAATTTCTTTATCCCGGTACTTATACTCTTCAAGAGTTCTATCTGTGAAGTTTAATAGTTATCGTCATTATGTATTCTTTAGTAATGTTTTTAAGAGTTATGAAATATAAATTGATTAAGTAATATGCTGATATTGGAGTAATAATAAACGTAGTATTGACAGTTTTTCTTACTTCTATAACAGAATAAATCATCACGAGAGATTTGAAATTTAAAAACTAATACAGTTATGGTATTTATTTAGTGAGAGTTGCGGATTTTTTCCAAATTAAAAAAACATAATACTTAAAAATTCCAAAAAAAAAGGGATTCTATTTAGAAATATTTTTCCTAAAAATTATAATTGTACTTGTTTGAATAGGATGAAGGAATAAGAAAAGTAATTTTTATATAATATATATAAAATTATGAACCAGAAAAAATTAATTCGATAGATCATATAATGATACATTTTACTTCCTTTCCAAAAAAATGCATTTTGAATAATATCAATTATATTTTGATAGATTTTTAATAAATATTGATAGATATTTTAGGTTATCAAACATCTTGAACTTATGAAACCATTAGAAATATAAGGTGTTTTCAGTATACCCTATCCACCTTTTAGAAGAAAACATCTTTAAGAAAAATTTGAAGTAGATCAACATGTGTTTATGCAATTTATGAAAAAAGAATTTCTTTTTTCTGAATACCTTTGTGCTCATTTGTTTCGTTAATGAAGAGCTCGTTGACTAATGACCTGAGGGTCAGTGGCTATTCATTTGCTAAATGTTTTCTAAACAAATAATTATAGCTTAGAATACAATTCATCCATAAGCAGCATTAATTTGGACTTCAGGGGTGTCATCTTCCTTTTGCATTTTATTTATTGAATAAAATATATGTATATACAGATGCTTACATTTTTTTGAAAAAAACTGAGATAAAATATAGCTTTGTTGAAATTGCTTGTAGCTTCATTTCATATACTGTATTTAATGTGTTTCTATATTCTAATTGTGCTGCCATATACGTTGAGAAAGATTATTCACTTAAATATGTTGTTGAGAACATCATTAAAATGTTTATAAGTGTATGAGAATCTTCTGTGTATTCTGTATGAATTTGTAACCCAAAAGATTGTTCTTGCTTAAATTTAGATATTAAAGTCAGTTCTCTTAAACAGTTGCTCCCTCACTTTCACCGGCATGCATTTCGATTTTCATAGCATTCAAACTGATTTTTTATCCACATATCTGTGCGATAAATTAATAGACAGAAAACTTAAAGCAAATATGAATTTTTATTTAGAAAAATGGGCCATTGTGTGTGTCTCAATTAATCGAACATCGGTGATATCAAAGAGTGACCAATTATCAATTTCCTTAAGATATTTGTTATCAAATTTACAAGATATTACACCTTTAATACACTCTATTATTTGCTTTTCTCAAATGCAATGACTCATCTTCTTTACCATTTCGAAAAATGATTCGAAAAAAGACTTTGAAAGAAGTTTGGTTGTTGCAATGCAAATATTTTGAGAACAAATACTTTTTGTTATTTAATTCATTGCCTTTACATTCGAAATATTCATTACTTTTTTATGCTGATGTGGATAAGAGTCCTCACTAAAATATTTTTGTTTAATTTAGCAGTATTTTTAACTATTGTTCATGATTATATTGCTCAACTTTTCAACAAAAAGTCCACTATTTCCATTTTCATTTCTCTACCAACTGAATTGAATACTCTCTATGTATATATCACTATACGTTCACCTCTTTTTACTGGCACACAGATATTTGGATGAAAGAACTGATGGAATGCTCGTAGATCATTTAATATATTGAGGAATGCTGCCCGTAACAGTGTAACGTACTATGGTTGACGTTGACTGCTACTTGATTTCTTTTCAATTAATCTTGTTTTAAACACTTGGTCATTCTGAAATCGATTGATTTAATTAAAAAACTATGGATATGAATGGATAACTATGGAATGATAACTTAACTACCAACAAAATAGATAAATTTAATAATATCAAGAAATTCTTCCAATGCTGCTTAGATCATGACTATCCTTTTAACTTCTTAAGAACATATATTCATCACAAATACATTAATCGTCTTGCTATTTCTGATTTCAAAACCACCATACAACAATAGAATTCAAAGTCAGCATTTTAGTGGTTTTGCTGTGAAGATTCTGTTTTAACACTCTTCACACAGTTTATTTTTTCCACACCCTTCTTAAAAATCTTATAAAATGAAAATTTCTTATTTTTGGCAACCAAACCAAATTTTACATTTTGACAACCAACCAATTTTCTACATTTGTGACAACCAACCAAGTTATAGCCTACCAAATTTGAATGTAATCTTTCTTGGCGTCTTCCTTACAAGCTGGTATAAAGATGCGTTTAAGTGCAATTTAGATTTTTATCACAACATATAAAAGCTTTCCATCGGTTTCAAGAGTGTTGGATCTCCTGGAATAAGCTCTGTGAGCAGAAGTTTTAAAATCTTTTTGGAAGAATCCTTTTACTGGGTAATTCTTTTGATATTTTTCTGCTTAAACATTTTGGGAGAATTTTTTGCTTAATAGTAGTCGGTTGTTCTTTCATATTTCTATGAGATTTTTTATACTTGGATTTTTTATACTTTGAATTTTTATACTTAGAATTTTTATACTTTAAATTTCTATTTATTTTATTTTGGTCTTTCCTACCGAGTTGCAAAGGGGGAAGGTTGGCACCTTCAAACTAGTTTAACCCACTTATTCGGTCCTAAGTCCGAAATTGCATTTTGACTCGCTAGGTTCTTATTTGTATTTCATTAGATTTGATCTTAAATTTATTTTTTTCCTGTTATGTTC
>BMAO01021750.1:0-33295 GCA_019973975.1 Trichonephila clavata
CATCGAATTATTGTTGTCAGTTTGATGCTGAAAAAGTCAATTCAATGAAAAATAGCAGATTGTTTTCCAAAAACTCAACAAAAAAAATTTTTTTTTTGCAAAAAAATTGAAAGTTGACTATTAAACTCCATTAAAATTTTGTGAATGTTTTTTTCACTGATTTTTATTAAATACATGTACACATATCTATATAAACAAAATATACTCTAATAAACTTAACTTTGTTAAGTGAAATTTCTTGCAATATCTTTTAACTGGAAAATATATTTCATTCCCCTCAGCTTTCGTGTTAAACGATTTCCATTGTATATATTTAGAATTTTGTAGTTTACATACTTTACCTATATATGCAAATGTAAGTAAATGTGTTACCTAAATGGGTTTCTGCAATCAAATTCAATATAAGTTTTAATTTTAAAGTAAGATTTACTTCATATGTTACAATAAGCTATAGCTCAATTTGAGTGCAAGAGGCACTTAAGATTCACCTTGTAGAGACCTAGTGTCGAAGTTTGGAGAGCAGATTGCCAGTTCAAGAGTAGTACATATCACTTAACAGAGGTTCAAAATGGTGACCATTGTAAATGGCCTTCATGCTTTTTCAGAATATGACGAACCAATTTTTAATACCTTTTTTTGCGGTTTAAGGGAAACCTTCTCGTACCAAATTATGTGAAAATTAATTGTATTTGTATTGACGCAGATGAAAATATCGACGACAATGATGAATTTTAAGCAAAGATAAAATGTTTTTTTAAGTGTAATAGTACTTTAATTGTATTTAGTAATTATACAATATTTTTTTTTACTTATTATAATGTTTATGAACGTAATAAAACTATTTATTTTGGATTTCTAAAGCGATCGCAATGCACTTAACAACCTATCTCACTCCCATCCGTTTGAACAGTTGTTGTCTTGCACCCGCTACCACAGAATTTCAATGCGTCTGGCAAGATATAAAAAAAACATTAAAACCTTCTGGCTATTGAATTAATATTTTTTATTGTCCCCAAGTAACATATATAAAATTCAGCTTTGATATTATAGCGAAAGCATATTATATTTTTTAAAAGTTTATGGGTGTCTGGCTGAAGGTTGCAACTATGATAAGTGTTTGACAATGTATGACGCGCATTTTAATGATATTCGGAAAAAAATATTAAAAAATAATTGTGATTTATACTTTATAGAAATTGAGGTACTATTTTATACACCTTTACTACCTGTTACCTGCCCAAGTAACCATAATCCAAACTCCATACTCGCTGATCGTTCTTACCTGTGTTGGTGACATCCACAGAGAAACTTTCAGCTTTTATAAAATAACGAAGGTCTGGGGATGTTGTTCTATATGTTTCTTGGTTTTCCTTATTTTAAATTTAGAAGCTTCTGTGTTTTTTGTTGCTTCACACCCTTGTTTGGAGATGTTTGGTAAGTTGTGTTTCCTGATATTAAAATTATCCTAAAAAATGCTGGTGTGTGTAAATTAAAAGGATTTTTTCTGCACGACTACAATATTCCATTTGAGCAAAAATGAAAAATTCACACGCAAAAACATGCATTATGTACACATATTTATAATTTGTGTTTATTGTTTAAATTTTAAATAAGATTTATAGAGCTATTATATATACGATTAATGATTCGGTATATGTTCATACAAGTTCAAATTAGTACGCTAGTATAATAAAATATAAAATTTGTTTTTTTTTTACTCAATTTAAAAAGATAAGGATAGTAAATTTTTTTTCGGTATAACATATTTTTGAAACTTAGAGCTAGTTTGATCCAGTTAGTGCTGACACTATTAATTTATGTATACGCAAACGCTTACGTAAACGTTCATTCTATGTTAATTTTTGTTTTTAAATATTTGATTTAAAAATAACTTAATTTGAATTTAAATTTATATTTACTTAGGTATATTTAGTAGAATATTAAGAGTTAGGACTACAATGATTTTTGCATAATATTAATATCGCGTTATATGAGGCTTTTTAATCAGATAATCATATCCAAAAGGAAATGTGTAAACTCAAAAATACGTTTTAAACCAGGTATTCTTTTAAAATAGATATGAAAATATCCTTTCATACTTTTTTATTCTGCTATAATACAAAGTTTCTAACTAATTCAAAGGAGGAAACAATTTTTATTTTTCAAAGACGAAACAATCTTAAACATCATATTCCTTTGTAATTTAAATGTATTAAAGTGTTATTTTACTTCTAGAGGAGTAAACAAAGATATTTGAAAGCAGACTTAATAATCAATGTTTATTTTGTCGTTGAACAGTTTTGTTGTTCTAGAAAACTTTAATTCATTAAGATAATCAAATTATATTCATCCATTTTTAAAAAGTATTTAATCAGAGATAAATTAACTTGAATAAAATAAATTTAAAAAGCTTGCTTTTTTTTTACTTAGTATCTTAACAAGGAATTAATGATTAAAATTTTTTATTTTTTTTATCCATTATAAAGGGTCCGTATGAAAAACTTATAAGTTTTTGTCGAGGTACATTTAAATAAATTAAGCCTAAAAATCACAAAAAAAACGTACAAAAAATCATCAGGATTCTTTACTGCTTAAGTATAGTTGCTCTTTAGCAACCAAGTTTTCAAAAGCAAATTAACTGATTTTATTGTTTGAGCACTTTTACAGGCGTTTAGTAGATATTTTTAAAGAAAATCAAACACAACTGTAACTTTTCTCTTTAGTCGGTTCAAAAAGTGTCGATGTATTATGAAATATACAATCGAATTTTTTTTTTCTTTTTTTGTACATTTTTTATTAAGTGTTTGAATCAATTACTTAAACTTTTTTCAAACGCAACAATTTCCCAAAAAGGATAAATTTGTATAATTTTATCCCTTCGCAATTAAGAAAGGAAATGAAAGCTAAAAATTTTAAACAAGATATCAATCATTGGCACGCCCAAGTAATTTTAGTGCGCTTTTTCACATGTTGTATTTTACAATAATGCACCTAATGAACTTTTTACTAACAGAAAGTAGTGGCTGTACCAGTTCTCTAAATGTACTACTATTGAGCTGAAAAGAAATAATGATACAAATCTGTATCAGCACTATAAAAAAGCAAAATCAAGAGAAATACAGGAAAATTTGTCAGAAAATTCGGGAAAACTATGGGAAAATTTAAAATATGATTCATCTCATCTAGGGCACAAATGTGACCAAATGACGAAACTCGAGGTCAATTGGTTGCATATTGGCTGAGAAAAAGGTAGGACAAAATAAGGATCGAAGAGAAATTTGCTTCCTAATAGCGGTTTTGTTCCACTACGTGGAAAACGCGCTAAAATTGAAGAAACATAAAAATACAAGAGCTATTGATTGTATAATTTCTGTAATTTACTTCTAAGAACCATAGCAAAGAAACAATATATATGAAATCCTTTATTCAGTGACAATTATTTCTTAAATTAAAAAAAGTTAACCCGGCCGTTTTCAAAACGAGGATATTGAAAGGGTGTTTAAAGGAATACACTCCTGTTTTTTATGTTTAATGTCATCTGAATTAAAATATACATAAAAAATTTTAAGAATATTATTACAAAAAAAATATTTACGTGCAATTGGGTACATTATTCTTTTATTGAAAATGCTCTTCTCAAATAATAATACATACCTGGCCACACAAAATACCAAACAATGAAAGAAGCATGAAAAACCATGTAAAAATAACATGCGTTGTCGGCGATGAAATATGCAAATCATTACCATTATAACGCAGATGCACATCACATGCGACCATAGCGCCACTTACTAGCGCTTTATAAGGGGAGAACAAACGGGCGATTTGAAATAAAAGTAATTTTTCGTAAAGTCAAATGAAGACGTTCTGTTGTGTTAAATTACACAAATTTTCGATATTAAAATGTTTTCAGAATAAACTTACCACTTATTAAAAAAATTTATAAAAAAATATTCTAAAATTTTAAAGACAGTGTTACACACTGACACACATCATTTCTTAAATAAATTTGTGCATTTCAAATTATCTCAACAAATATCAAACAAAAATGTTCACTCTCCCCTTTAAGAACTACACTCATGTCCAAAAATTAAGGAGAATGAAGTTCAGGCAAAGAAAGAGACAGAAACAAAACAAATCTGACTTATTTGTGAAGTCAATTTATTAAACAAAAGGTAAAGAGCAAAAAAGATGCTATATGTTTGACCTAATTAATAAAAATTGCGAATTTACTCCCTGTAGCAAATTTCAATAAAGAACCTATTTACAAAAAAAACAGTATAACATGGTTATTATGATGGTTAATACGGAGTATGTCTCCCGGACGATGCAATACAGACCTTACAACGCCTACGCATTCTGGGTATCAAATTATCAATCTCATCTTGATGAATATTACACCACTCATCAAGCAATGCCCTCCGAAGTTCCGGTAGACAGTTGGAAGTGGGTTGAAGGGCTGCAATTCGTCGGCTAAGCATATCCCACACATGCCCTGCTGCATTCAAGTCCGGTGAGTATGCTGGCCCAACCATACGGGTGATATCATCCGATTGACGGCATTCGTCTACAATGTTTGCGCGATGAGAACGGGCATTGTCATCCATAAACAGAAATTCAGCATCCATGACGCCCCGAAACAAACGTACATGTTATTCCAGAATGACATCCCGATAAATGTGGCCTGTCATCGTCACACTCTAAACATGCAGGTCAGTTCTGGAACCAAGAACAATTCCTCCCCAAACGAGCCATCCTGCACCACCGTAAATGAGTCATTCAATGGTGTTCTCTTGGTGGTAACGGGTACCTGGCACTCTCCATATGAAAGTCCGGCGAGAATCAGACTGCAAACTAAACCTGTACTCGTCGGAAAACATCACACAAGACCACTGCTGCGGTGTTCACAATGCATGCTCTCTACTCCAGGTTAATCGCAGGTGACAGTGAGTTCCGGTAAGGGGAACATATCTGGCAGACCTACGAGCATATAGACCAATGTACCCTAAGCGTCTGTACACGGTATGCCTTGAAACTGTCGCAGCGGTAGCTAAAGAGTGCTGACGAGACAGGTCTGATGCTGTGCCCCGTCTGTTTCTTTTGGCAGTAACTGCCAAATACCGGTCCTCATTCGTCGTTGTAACTTAGGGGCGACCTACTCACATTACCATCATCTTGGACTCGTTGCCAAAGCCTGGAGATGACACTCTGGGCAATTCCAAGTTCCTCGGACACTTCCAGCTGGGTACTTCCACATTCTAGTCGTCCGAAAATTCTACCACGTAAAAAATCATCCAAATGCTTCTTTTTTGCCATGACTTTGCACTGAAAGGCTTTTAAAGTGCTTGTGAACAATTTATTTCTTTGTCACCATTCCTTATATACCACTATCTTGCACTCTCGTCATTGTGATGTACTATCCGCGCCATCTGGTGGTTTCCTGTAACTTGCACATTCTTCTTCAAGATGTGTGTGATAATTCTACAGGTGAAATTTTTATTTTAGAGTTCAATTTTTGTGTGATTCTGAATTTTCTTTAATTTATGGACATGAGTGTATTTAATGCTTCAAACTTCTTAATTGAGAGAGGAAAAGTAAAGCTAATGCTGTGTGTGTGTGATTGGGACTTATAATAGGAAATACAATTTATAGTCGAATGATCTTTTCAGAGCTGATAAAAGACAGTTTCTAATAGCTCAAAAGAAAACTGTATGTATTATACTATTAAAGAATAAATAATTAGTACTAAATATATATATATATATATATATATATAATATCATTAGATAAAAACAAAGCTGAAATAATACAGAGACGAATCAAGATATAATATATTTAAATCATTTTTATTTCGTTAGAGATTCACCTGCATTTATCTTGAATTTATCTCTAATCATATTTATTCACAAGCGAAACATTTTTTTCTAAATAACGTAGATGGACTTATAATTAAATTAAGATCATTAGGAAAATCTCTTGTGTGTTTAGATTCTGTAACACCGCATTGGAAATAATGAGAGTACATCCCTGAATAAAATGAATTGCTACATTAAAGAAAATTCAGAACATTCAGAGTCGTTTATAGTAATCAGAAAGGCATAATTATTCTGTAACCTCAATTAGAATTTTCATCTGAAAGTTTATATTACTGATAATAAGGTTAATAAGAATTTTCATTTTAATAAAAAAGACGCCATTATGTAAATATGACAATAGAACATCATGCTACAAGTCATTTTACAATCAGTTTTGGATTTAGTTTCAATTTTTCTTTAAGGTACCCGACAACTCTAATAAATGTTTTTGAAGTGAAAACTTCTTTAGTGGCGTTGGACACTTTTAGGTAGGGAAAAATCTTATGGGTTCGCGTCACCGACATGCTCTGACTGGCGCGCGCGCAATGTACTGTTCGCCTTAGACACTTTTTGGATGGGTGAAAACTGGTGCATTTGCGTCACCGACTTACTTATAGCAGTATACCTGTAGCTATACAGCTGACCTATAGTGCTGTGTATGTTTTATGAATGAAATTGAATGGATTTAGTGAAAAGTTTAATGTGTATACAATGTGCATTTTTGAAATAGTGTTTTGTTTGATTATTATTTTAATCGTTTAATTGAAGAATCACTGTGCAGTACAATAGTGAGCACTAAATAAATATACTAATATTTTTAAGATTAAAAATAAATAACAGAAAATTATTTTAAATACTCGTATTTGTTTTGGCGTCTGAAAATTTAATATTTTTTAAAATTATTTTAAATCTTGGTATTTATTCTGGCGTTTGAAAATTGTGTATTATTTATTTTCCAATATTTAACCTCTGCAATGCATCACACTATCCGGATCAATATTTCCAGTGGCTTAGATTTTTTCTTATTTCTGTTGTAAAACAGACTTCTAGTTGTTCAATCATATTTTTACCGTGAAATTTGAAATTAAAATTTTTATAAAATCTAATAATAATTCAAGATTAAGTTGTTGAAATTTAAAATATGGTTATTAATGTAAATAAACATCATAAAAGATCAACAAGTCATCGAGAGGACTACAAACGGTCACCTAAACTTTTCTAGAATTCATCTCCAACAAGAAAGGATTATCGATATTTTCATTCAGTTGTCAAAGCTTACATGCGCATGCAGCTGGCATAAAAAATAAAATTTTCGTAAAAAAGTCAAATGTTCTGCTTTTGTCAAAAATTCGTAAGAAAAACGAAGAACCACTTGATATTCCTAATTTCAACTTTGTTGTAAGTTATAAAAGACCCGAAGTTCCAGCAGCAGGTGTAGCTAGTTATCACAACATTCAGAGTACGTCCTTTCATTACTGCACATATGGACATATGGACATAAAAATTCACTAGAAGCATTGGTGTTAATGTTTCTGATGTAGGCGAAATATGCGTTTCTCGTTGCAATTTCAAGAATGGGCAATACATATTAATGGTTGCCATTTAGATTTCGTCTGGAAAATCTATGAGACAAAAACAAAAATTTTTATTCGAAAACTTGATGATTTATACAAAAGAAGTTTTGAAATACTCGAAAAAAAATTTGGCAAAAAATATGTATGATAATGCACCGATTATTTTAAGTGGTGACTTAAACAATAGATGCCTCTTACTCAGGTATTTTACTGCCCGGGACGTGCAGTCTTTGAGGAGGGGGCATTGTTACGAATTTTGTATAAAATAATGTAAATAATTTGAATTTGGATGTGCAATGCCTTTATATTACTCTATATTTATTTCATGTTAAGATTGTAATATTCACAAGCAAGTCGTCCCTTTACGTTATAATGGCAATTCAATGGGAACTTGGCGAAATATTGGCGATAGAGCCAAGTTGGCATCATTTTTGGCGACCATGTTGGAGACTTTGGCGACCATGTTGGCGAGTTCGGGACCCGCTGGATTCTTCTAGAAATTAGTAGAAAAATCCACTAATTTCACGATCTGTGGCGCGAGCGCATCTTTCCAGAAATTTCGGCCTTTGCGAGATATAGATAGATAGAAGATATAGATGAGAGAGACTCGCCGCAACGGTCAGTCTGATTTTAACCAGCGAGTAGTGAGCACTGTTTTGATTAGCGATTAGAAGACTTGCCTTGAATTTGATAAGCTCGGCTGTGCTTGTGAATAGTCATTTACATACGTGAATTTTAGACACTGCTTATTGTGTCTGAGTGCTGTTGAAGGTGTGAAATCCTTCTGTTAATTATTGTGCAAATTTTGCTGTTGAATCCTGTATTTTCAAGGATTGATTTACGCCAATAAATACTCATCGCTCTTAAGGAATTGCCTTGTTATTTACGATTGATGTAGCATAAAATCCTCGAACCCCGATCTACGTAACAATATAAATTGTAAATTTAATCTAATTGTTATTAAATTGTCTTCTTTCCATCTACACTGTTGGACACAGAATATTTTTAAACTTTTGACTAATAGTGTTCATTCGCTTTCAATAATTATCATTTCTGTGTTATATATACTATTTCATCAATTTCTTCTGTTGTTACTTCGATTGGATCAGATCATTTACCAACCTAAAATATTTTCTAGATCTATTAAAATGTTAGAGCACTTTTACCAAGCATTTCTTGGTCACAATCTTATTTGTCCATCCATCTTTTCTTCCCGTGAACATAGATGAAAACACAATTCTAGAAGCTACAATGAAGCATCGTGCTTCTTCTAAAAATAAACAAGGACTGTCAGTATGTATCGTCCGCTAAACAGTAAAGCTCTGAAGTGAAAATTCTTGTGTCCTTTTGTTTTCACGTAAGCTCGCTGTTTGTATTTTAAATTTGTAGATGTACTGGTATTTCATGAGAGGAAGAATTTCTGGAATTACTGAAAAAAATACTTATAAATGGAATAACATATAAATAATGTAAATAACTTCAAAAATATATAAACTAAAATGTATTTGAGAGATATTTATATTCTTTTTTTACAATTAGTATTAAACGAAACAGCAAATAATTCTAATAGTGTCGATTATAATTTCCTAAGAATTTTTCTCAATGTAATTTTTTTTTTTAAACATAAAATGCTTTAATTAAACTAACTGTAAGAGCTTGATATATATTTCTAAGAATTCATTCGAAATGAAAAAAATAATTTTACATCAAAGAGGGATTAAAAAACATTTAGGATGAAAGACATTGCATTTAAACAAACCATTTTAATATTCCTGAGAGAAATGAAATGACTCAAAGTAGAATTTTCAAATTAATAGTAATAATGAAAGTACGTACAATTAACAAATATTTAATTAGCAGCAAAATGAGAAATACGCGATAGATTTTCAACTAAAAAATAGTTCCATAAACAACCCGTGAGAGTATTAATGCAAGACTATTTATCTGAATTAATTTTGGTGATTTTTGTTACAGCCGTAAAATGTTTTGTTCTCAGTAATTAAATTCAAGAACATTCACTTTTATTTAAAATGAATAATAGAATTGAATAACATAGTAAGTAATAGATGATTTTTGTTTTTTTTTGTGTATCTTAATATAAAAATGAAATACACCATTTTTTTTGCTTGTTATTAACATACATCAAGGGCATTTTTCTTAAAATTAAAAATACAGTTTTGTTAATTTGATTTAAAATAAATGCATTTTTCGACAATTTAATAAAAAAAGGAAAAATGTTTTATATCACACATTTTTTTTAAAAACCTGCTTTTGATTGTTAAGATGTATTCAAATAATCGTTTGCTTTTAAAACTATTACAAATATTTCTCGAAGTTTTTCGTTATGGGAATTTCTTTTGTGCGAAATATTTCTTCAATATTAATGCAATAAGTTTGAGAGTTTTTGAAAGTATAACAAACATGTAATTCCAAATGAAACACACAGTTTTTTTGAAGATTTAAGTTATTGAATCACTGCATTTTTGTCACTATTTTTAGTGTGAATATTTGAAATTATCTCTGTTTTTAATCAAATCGTTACATCAAAAAAAAATATCAAACTTTTTTTAATTGCTTTATTTTGTACGCATTACAAACCATTTTTTAAGTAAAGTTCCTTGTAGCATATCCTAAAGATTATTCTTAAAAATTAGTTTTTGTACTTAATTATATAAATATTGTACTAACTTCAAAAATACTTACCTTATCATTTGACCGCGGTCCAAAAATTAAGAGGTCATCACCAATAGCCCTTACATTGTTTTATGTAAGACGTATATATAAACACTAAATCAAGCAAACAATTTCAACGTTTTTTTCTGTGGTCGCGGTATACTAGTAGTTAAGGTAACGGGCTCCTGGGCAGCGTGTCATGAGTTCGAGCCTAGTACCGCTGAAAACACTAGGTTAGGGGATCCATGCATGTTAAATCTCTCCAGAGCTCACAGGTCTTCTCGTTGTCGTCATGTGGTAGCTAGGAGAAGGGGTTTCATATTAGATGTCTTTGCTGAAATCACATTACAAAGCTACACGTGATAATATATAGAGGGGACGATGACGTCACTTGACTTAATGCCCTTCTCTCCAAACTTAGATATCACGAAAAATTGAAGACTTTCAGTCTCGACAGATTTAACATGCATATCTGTTAAATACCATCACACAAAGAAGTTATAACTAAAGAGTTATTTTGTAGATGAAAAAGCAAACAAATCAAAGTAACTATAATCTTAGTCGAAAAATTAGCTGAATGTTGAAACTACTTACGTTAGCATGGTGCGGAATTTCCGAGAATTTAATCCTTGCTGAAATGGTGTTTCTCGTCACGTGACCATAGCTTAAACCTTGTCCAGGAGTGTTCAAACGTGCCACAGAGTCACCCCAGATTCACAAAAGCTTTAATTGTTGGAAAACTGTTTATATGTTACCAATGACCTAGTCAGTATCCAAATATATGACAGTCTTTTTATAAACTAAATTGGATTTATCACGTATCTTCCCGTTTCTTATTACAATCTTAAGGTTCTTGAGGTGAATGAGTTCCCCACGCAACGACTTTTGTATCAATACTGTCACAAACTGATACGCTCTGGGAGACTCGAATCCTAGCCACCTGCATGGTAGAGCAGTGCTCTAACATCGTCTTGTTGCTTTCTACGTGACAATATACTTTCTATGAACAGGTTACAATTTTCCATTTTGAACTACTTAATGGGTTTTATTGCTATATTTTACGATCCATTATGGTTTAAATCTAAATGAACAGAATATAAAAAAGAAATGGGAATCTGAGATCGTTTTTGAAGGAAATTGAAACTAATCAAGCAAATTAAGAAAGTGCTGAAAAAAATGCAAAAAATCATGATAGGGAAAATAAATTTGAGAAAAGATATGAACATGAAATGCTTGAGCTCTCTTTCTCGTTCTGAAAGGAATATTTTTAATACTAACTAATAAAGTCCATTAAAAACATGTGAAGTCACAAGTGTATCAAGACACCCTGCGTCCTGTCGATAAGACACAAGTAGGAACTAGTTCAACACGCTATTTATCGATCAGCAAAGGACAGTACAACTACACGAACTTGAACAAAATAAGAAAGTTTTGCCTACAAGCATAATTCCTGTAATGTTATTGAAAGGTTTCTGTGATCTGTGTCCTTTATTAAAGTTACACACATTATTTTTTGAAATATTTTTGTTCAGTTTGAATGAATTATTTCTCAAATTATCATAGTAAAATTGAAAAATACTTAAAAAATGGTAAGTTTACTTTCTCTAAATTAAATTGTTCACTTGAATAATGATTTTTATCTGCGCAATAAAAATTATAATAATTAGAAGGATTGGGGTGATTCCGTCACTATATAACGCGCATCCACTAATTCTAGTATCAAGTGCGCGAATTCTGTCGGGTTATTTACATTACTAATAGCTTCCAGCACGTAGTACGACCTTAAAAATCTATCAATAGCTAAATATGAAACTACAAGTTATAATTTTAAACAATAAACGAATAAAACACCTGAAGTTGAGGAAAGTACAAATAAAAAAATATTGACTAAAAATAAAATATAGATCGTTTGTGCTCAAACTTATAATATTAGATAGAGAAATAAATTAAATAAACATAAAAATGCAGGTTATGTATATAATTTTAAAATGATAAATTGTAAGTTACTTGGCGCTAACAAATAAAAGTCCATAATTAATAATAATAAATGAAGTTTATACTAAAACTGGTCCATCAAAACTATTTTTAACACTGTTTAATACTGGGAATTAAAAATGAAATCATTTCTCCGATTTGTATTTTTTTTATTTCAAAAATTAATTTGATAAATGATTTTTGTTTAGTCTTAAAGCTAACTACTTACAATGAAATTTGAAATCCGAATGGTAAAAAATGAAACAGGATTATGATGACTAACTTTTTGTGAACAAGAAGAAAAAAGATGGTTATTGTTTATTTAGAATTGCTATATTTAGTCTGCCTTTAATAATCAAGTCTTTTTAAATAAATTTTAACTTACTGAACTCAAGAAATCTGTAAAGATCATTTCAGGAATACCTAAGGGTAATGGTCAGAGTATCCTAATATTTCCTCATCAAGATGAAAAAAGCTGTACAAGTGTGTGACTGATGTTGTTGTTTCTTATCCTCGAAAGATGTGTGAAGTATGTCAGATCTGGTCCAGAACGTTGTTGACCACCCAAAATCTATGATAATAAGGGGGTAGATAATAAGTTCCCCTTAGAAAGTCCGAAGCATCTCAGAATATGATCCGTTGTATCTGTATGGTCACAACATATTTTACAAGATGGGGGACTTTTCTGCCGCTATCATAGGAAAGACAATTTAAGTGCCTACATGCTAATCTAGCCAGAACAGTCAGTTAGCCACAGTCACACTTGATTTCCCGCAGAAAGCCAGGGGATGTTACTGTGTAACATCGCTGCTACGGTAGAACACGCCATATTTGACTTAAGTATTTGTCTTGCATCAGAGTCCAGTCCTTGATAAGTGAACGAAGTTCCAGTAGCCGTGTCATTCTTTGTACTCTCATTAACCAGTCTTTCAGCGAGCTCATTACCTTTATTGAGATTAGGTGATAATGACATACCGATTTATAATGATATTGTGAGTAGTGCTGGTGTTTTTGATGTGCAACGAATCCTCAACAGTACAAGAGTGTTCACCATTCAACTCTATGACAAAAAAAAAGGTTAAAAATAAGCAAGACTTGAGACTCGCTTAAATCTGAAATAAAGAGTTTGCGAATCAAATTATGAAATTTTGAGAAGATAATTTGAGCTAAGCAAAATATTTGAAGGTTGCAATTGGAAAATAGCAGACAGTATATTAAAAGGAAGCCTTACCAGAAATTACTGAATGATTTATCTGCAAACTAGAGACCTCAAGTAGAAATGTTTTGAAACTTTCTAAGTTTCTCCAAAGAAAGATCATCAACCAGAGTTCGAAGACTGAGTCTAAAAGACACATGTTTTGGCGATAAAATAGTTTACCTTTACAACAGTTTTTATTCGATATACCATCTGCAGCTAAGCCGTGCATGTGTTAGACGGCTGAGACGAAATGATTCCCTATCGTGTCAGTCATTAAGAGCTTTTATTCTTTTAATTTGTTGTTTGCGACTAACAGAGGGAGGCACCACTGCCTACCCTTTACTAGAGAATGAAGTTCTTTTTTTCTGTTTTGATTTTTTGAACGATGCTGCGAGAACAGCAACTGCAACTGTTACAGATCCAAGGTTTGTTTTAGTGCCATTGGAACATTTTTCCGTTGACGTTGCGGTTTCAGTTGTGTTGAGATAACAGTTCTAGTCCACGCTTGCGCTGTTGGTTTTTTAAACACTGGTCATGATTATTATGAATGTCTAAGTTGGACTCTCTATGGAATGAATGCATACTCATCCAGTATCGGTAGGCTGTTCTGCTATCTAGTGTTCAATTCCTGGGTCACCATTTGGGCGACAAACAGTTGACCTTGGCAGGAGAGGAAGTCCCATGGTGACTTTGAGTGCTGCTTGAGAGCAGTGCTATTTAAACAGGCCACCTTCTGGTCCAATGTGCATGTCGAGCTTCCCTTAGACGACTGAGACGAATCCCTATTCGGACCAGTCATTAAGGGTTTTAATTGGTATACTTTGTTATTTGCGCCTTCCAGACGGAAGAGTCATTAAAAATCATCAATACCATTTCAAAAATTTATGGTAGAAGTGTATGCCATTTTAGAGGAGACATACATGCATCTCATTATCTTTATTATTGTTTTATATGGAATCAAACGAACGATTTTATTTTTTGTAACACGTACTCTTACTCATTTTTTAACTTATAAATTGTGAATATTATCCATCTAATAAAACTTATTAAACTGTAAAGAGATCCTCCCCCCCCATATGTGAAAAAAATGTTGAAGTAAAACGCACTTTTAAAAAACGAGTGTGCTTCAGACCACACGACTGAAGTTAAACTTCTTTGGCTCCATCTATAAATATATATATATATAGGTTTATATATGTATAATATATACATATATATCGTATACATCATGGATTCTCAATGTGGGCGTCAACGCCCCTTTCTGGGCGTTTGAGGGTTTTAGGGGGGCAGTAGAAACTCAGAGAAAATTAAAAGGTGTTGAGATGGCACGGAGGGGCTTGGGAAGATTAACCAAATAAAGTCTATAAAATACACTAAAATACATGCTGATTATGTATTAAAAAGTAAACTTTAATACTCTTTACCTTATATTGATTGTACGTATTTAAATCATTTCTATATCACATGTATAAAATTCACATACTTCAGTAGTTCGGGAAGTGGATGTGAAAAACTTAAAGATTACATAACATTCAGACCTACATTAAAGTGAATGATATAGTTAATTTCATGAATGATTAATTTCTGTAGTGCACGTGTTGTCTTTGTCTTTGAGCAGTAGGAAAAATGTTTGGTCCACTGCATTTGATTACGTATATTATCCAAGAAACTTACTTAAATATGTTAACCAGGAATTAACATGTGATTCTTTAATGGCTGAAAATGTCAATTTAATTTATTTTGAAAGAATAGTTTATTATGAATTACTCTTCGTATCATCAAATGTAGCCTGTCAAAATCACCTGTCTTTATAGCAGGTAACTAAAACTTTTATTTCACTCTTTTAAAATTCACTTCTTAAGAAATTCAGTAGTGCGTTTTAATTCCAACAATATCCTATGTATGATTAAAATATATAATATTACACATTTAAATATATTTGTGGAGATAGCTATTTCAGATTCGCAAGGAAAAAACTAAATAAAAAAATATATTTTATTAGTAATGGAATACATTTTTGAAAATTTAACTCTTGCTTTCACCATGTATTGTGTACACTCTTATTTCTCTGGAGGGGGTGGTATATTCATTAGAAAAGGGAGCAGTATCGAAATATTCATTAGAAAAAGGGGCACAAGTTCAAAAAAGGTTGGGAACCTATGATACACATACATTAATTTTCTACAAATATTTAAATTTATTATGGGTTTTCATCGATGAATTAATATTGTTAAATACATTTTTTATTTTTATTCATTATTTTAATTGTCGGATACATCAGTAATTACTGTGGTTGATTGTAATGCCGAGACAATAGGCTTATGGTATAAGAAATAAGATACATATGTTTCTGAATGAAAATTAGAAAGATATCTAGAGAAAGCGGCATCGATTGTTGTTCCATGTCTTGCGGTAGGCTCATTTCGGTTATTATTCATTTTATTCATTTGTAGTTCTAATTTATCTTGTAAAACGTTTAGAGAGAGTTGTCCATCTTCGGACGTGAAATTAACAATGAAATCTCCTGCTAAAATTAGTGGCAACGTATGATAGTTTTCTCTCAATTCTTCAGAGCCTACTCGACCGCAAATCATAAGTATTTTTATATAAAAACTTTGTAATATTATTAACTGTTTTTGAGCGAATTGTAAGCAACTACCATTATGATGTTTGTTCCATCGTCCAAAACACAGTGAGGAGCTCATATATCACCAATTGATGACTGGCCAATATCGATTTCACGAATATATCGTAAAAAATGTATATGTTCGAAGTTACTATATTCGAGGCATCATTTCGTTTCTGATAAATTGCCACTCCTGCTGATCGAATATTTTTACGCCTAAATTTCGCAAAATAATTAAAATTCGGGATGTTAATATTTTCATCGTCATTTGACCAGGTTTCTGACCGAAACAAAATATTGCTTGAATCAATTACGGGATCGCTCAAGTCCGATTCGTGTTTTCTGAGACTTTGGTAATTGAAAGTAACCTCGGCTTTGCTGCAGTCGTGAAATGTAATGCATTGGGTGCTTAGTGCACTCCGCCACGGTTGTTGTTGAGGTAATATGGAAATAAAAAATTCGAATGAATAAAAAATTAAAAAGCAAATATTGTTGACAATATGTTCAACGAAGATTTTCCTTTTCACAACGCTAATACCTTGATAATTACATTAGATGGAAAAACCTTATTTATTAATAGGATATAAAAGCCACAAGTCCAATGTGAGGCCACGCACTCACTCCCCAAGTCAAGCGTACGTCCGTTCGCCTCGCCCGATTACACTTTTCGTAACGCTCTCGTCAAGCATTCGCCAGCTTACTCCCCATCAGAGTGTGTAAAGAAGTTTTACTTCAGAAATCCTTATTATAAGCAAAATTATCATGAAGATATATAAAAACTCTTTGAGTGAAATGGGACACTATTCCATTTTTTAAAATTCTTTCTAAATTTTTGCATAGCAATCCAGATCTTAATGGTTCTGCTAGTCTAAAAAGAATCTTTTTTTAAAGTCAGTATCAAAAACTTTACCTAAAATGTTTTCATGTGATAATATAAATTCTTAAGGACATTTAATACTTTAAAGACTTTACTTTTTATTTTATGAAACGAAATGTAAAGTAGTGAATAGCGAGGAAAAGATTTGAAATGCAAACGAAGACTTTATAGCATTCAATCTTTTTCAATACCCTACAGTGTCCTATTACTAGCTTTTCTAGAATCCCTTGGTTATTTTTTTTTTGACTGAGGATGTTATTTCTGTTTTTTTAAATAGGTTTCCTCTTTACTTAAAAAGGTAAAGCAGAAGCTTATGATTCTTAACGGGAATGAATTTGAGTCGAAAGGAAAAATGTCGCTCTATTGAGATCAAAATACATTTTCTTAAAGCAGTTTTATTTCTCGAGGCTTCCAAATTTACATTGCTGCATTTTTAGAACTAGTTTTTATTTCGCGTACACTGCAACTTTATTTCCTTGAAAATTTTGAAAAAGTGTGATGTATCACGAAATTATATTGAATTCTAACTAGTTGCGTTAAATACGTTAATATATTTTTTATATGTTGAACTTACCGAACATAATTGTAAATTGCATTGTAATATGCCAATACTTCTAAAATTCTTTATCTTTAAATATAATCTCTATAACTAAAAACAAAGAAAAAAATGCGCATCATGAACCGTTGTCTGATAGAGATAAAAATTGGCGGGTAGAAAGATTATGTACATAATAGAAAATGATTAAAAGTTCAGAAAAAATTGAATGTTTTATTTCAGAGTTGCATAGTTACAAAATAACGAGTTCTGAAAAATAAGACCATGGTTGTGCAAAGGAATCGGTAGCAAAATAGTTCTCTGAATGTCGTTGATGCACCGCTGCGCTGTAAGTGTGCCTTTCATGACGACCAAAGGAGTCCAGCTGTCCAAAGAAATGTTACGCCAGAAAATAACTCCTAGTTGAGAGCCTGTGTGGCGTGCAATAGTGAAATCAGGATCGGCACGCTGCTCTCGGACTATTCAGACACACATCTTAGATGATCATCAGGACAGAGTTGAAAACGAGATTCATCACTAAATACTATACGTCCACCGTCAGCATAATTCCAACCAGATCGAGTCAAGCACCAGTGTAATCTGGTTCGACAGTGTGCAGGCGTGAGTGTCAGTTGGCGTAATGGTCAGTACGAGAGTAAATTTCACTCCATCAGTCGTCTGTGGATAGTCATGGTGGACACGGGTGTGCGGGCCACACGTATGTTGGTTGATTTTGATGAATTAGGCACTGTGGCAGTTGATCTGATTATCATTCTGTCTTTCCAATCTGCTGTAGTTCTAGGCAGAGCATTATCTTCACGACGCTGAAATTTGCCATTGTCCACCCACTCTATCGCATTGTTTCGATACATATGACGAACAATTCTCTAATTTGCCCAATCTGCTTCTTTTAACTCAATGATACCACAATTTTCAAACTCAGATAGTTGCTCGTAATGAGCTCGAATCCTGCGGCGAGGCATTTTTTCAGTCGTTGAAAGGTATCCTAAATGCAATGCAACAACAATTTTGACCATTAGATTGAAAAAAGCTTCTTAGAGTCACCTGCTGAGTGCGCAGTTCAAATGCGCATTACTTCTCGCTATTCATTCAATGTACACCAAATTTTAATCAGTTGCATGTTCGGTACAAATGTCTTTACTGGCGAATTCCACTATAATCGGGCAACTCCATCTTAGTGCGTCGTTTTTTTCTCTTGGAGCTAGTCTCTCCTATTATACTGCTCTAGCTTAATTCTGAAAGAAACACAGAAATAGTATTTGGCCTTTGCTTTCATACAATACATGTTGTCACTTTATAAATACAGATTAAATAAATTAAATTTAGTAAATAAAAATGTTAAACAGTAAATTTCAATTCCACTTGATTTAACTGGTTTAATGGCAGGCAATACCATAGACCTCCATGTACACTTTAAAGACTCCTATTTTTTTTGCTTACATGGACCCCTTGCAGGTGGTCATAGACCACTGGGATTCGATGCATACCACTTTTGGGGATCACTGATATAGATGGTGGAATATGACATGGTAGGAAAAGCTTTCATGCACGGTAGTGAAGACAAAAAACACAAGAAAGACTGGTTTGAATCAGAAGAGAAAATATTTTTATTATCGTTAGAAGAACAAAGATACTTAGTGGACTTTAGTTTGTGTATGTAATAGTTGGCGCTTCGTAAGCCGAAGCATCAGATGACGGGGCTTTTCCTGCCGCTCTCGCTATGAAGTTTCATTTCGTCAGCCTATAAAGTGGTAGTAAGAAGGGGAAAATTAAATAAAAGCTGAGCGTCTGACTCTTGCATACGGGACGCTAATTGCAATGGATGAGCCGCACAGCGATTGTAAACCCCACATTATCCCAAGAGGCTCCCAGCTACCCTTTCTCTGCACACCTGAGTGAAAGTTTGTCTGACAGAGGATCTTTCACACACACACACACACACCACACACACACACATCGTGAGGACACAGAAACGTGGAAGAAGGAGAAGAACGCCAAAAGCAGCGGGAAAGCTGTGATAAATCTGGTGCAGAACAATCCCTATACCAGTATACGGGCTATTGCTCCAGTCGTGTCCCGATTTCCTAAGTGACCGTCTAGCAGTTTCTGAATACTGAAGCAGTGCATCTCTAGCAAATACTCTATACGTGCTTTAATGTTTTTTTTTTCTAATTATTTGTAATAAGGATAATAAACATGTTCTCTCTCCTTATTTGTGTTTAATCTTTCTTGCATTTTGTGTCGTCACTACTACACCAGGAATGCGTTTCTGTGTGACCATGCGTTTTTATGTGATTTCCCATTGCCTAGGTTTATTCTATCGGTCCTAAAAGTTTGCAATCGCTGTATTGATACATCTTGTACATGCTGACCAGGAGAAAGGACAGAAAACGTGTATTTTTTGTTTGATGTCTTCGTTCTAGTATTTTTAGGTAATTGAAATGCATTTTTTGTTCCTTTCGTAATTTTTAAGAAAATTAAACCTTAATATATAATTATATATATAAACAGGGTGTTCCTGAATTCATGGTACAAACTTTAATAATAGGCACAGTACATTATAACAGCCATTTATTCTGTAAGAATGTATGGTTGCAAGTAACTCGGAGAGGCGAAAACGCAAAAATATAAGTAACGGAAAGAAATCGAATGTTTGTTGAAAGTATCATTTAAAAGTATAATATTTACAGTAACTGTCCATAACAGTTTTGCACATGAGATATGAAATCCAGCTGCAACGCAAATTTCCAAGCACTGAAAGTCGCAGAAGATAGCCTGTTGGATTCAAAGCTTCTACTCACTGAAACTGGAAGAGGTGTAAACGACTTTAGCTTAACACTCTACAAACGGTCTCATGACTAAGGGTTCTTGATGAGCAACTGCTCAAATCCAAGTTAAGCACATGAGTAACAACTCTTGTACTTGACATGGATTTATCAGCCACAACATTTAAGATGTTTCCTTACAGGCTAGGACTGTGTAATGCTCTTCGTTGGCGAGCATCTTATTTGGTGACGTGGAACAAACCCATGTTTCACAAAATTAATAATGTAACCACTGAAAATTCCTGTGACACAGCATTCGTCAACCAGGACACTGGTCGGGATACATTCGTAGCGCAACTCAGCCGTTTACGTGTCGTACATGCAAAGCATGTCTTCATTTTCAGCATAACTGACATATCCCATCGTAGACGTCAGCACAGTTGCGAAAGCCTTGTTAACTTTACTGAGATTCATCACGTTGAATGGCCGCTAGAAAGGCCCCTACTGCCCCCTATCCATGTTGAGTACCCCGTAGTGGCAATGCTTCCAACTGATAACTCAATTTATCTTTTACTTCCCCAGTTTACGCTTCATTACGTCATTGGCAACCCTACATTCCTATACAATAAATGCCCTTTATCAATCCATAAAGTTTGTACCATGAATTCGGTACCATATAGTATATGCATATATATTTATATAAATTAGAAATTTAATTCTGTGTAAAAGACTCAAATTTATTTTATACATTGATTGCTCGTATTCCTTATGCATGTGTGTGCTAGACACGCACATGCTATATTTATATGTCTTAGTATTTAATCATACTATATTTTAATGTCTTAGTAATTTATTAAGTATATAAAACGTACGAGAGAATCAGTTGTGTTGTTTGTAACTTCAGAAAAATATTCTTAAAAAAAGTTATTCATTTTCCAAGAAATGCTTTTCGGTTTAAAACTGTAGTTTTGAAAGGGAAAACTTGAGTAAATAAAAATATAAATGTTATTTACTTCAAAAAAACTTCAAACTGTGCTCAAATGAAAAGCAGAGAAGCATGCCCCTTTGACATAAGAGGAAATTTAAAAATATCACACTATTCTAAGAACGCATAAAATAAATATGAATGCTTCAAACAATCAGTATATCTTTTTTTTCTTCTTTTTTCTTTTTTTTGTCATCATTGTTTTCTGTAAAAGAAGGCGGATGAATTTTTCTTGAATTTTATATTAGGGAATTTTATCAATTTGAGGATGGTATAAAAATGAAAAGTTACTGTTATATCAATAATTTTAGTTAATAAGGATATTTTCATAAGAAAAGTATATAGACTGGCTTTAAACCCACGAATGTTTGACCAAAAATTATAATTTCAATACATAAATTAAGCTTAAAATAGTTTCTTATATATAGATGAGAGTATAGTATTCTGAAATACTATTTACACATTTGGAAAAATAATTTTCATCGTTCTTGATAAAAAAAAATCTCCAAAGTTTTTATGTATATGTTCTATAAACCATTGTAAGGAATTACAATTTTCGAAATAAATAAATTTATTTTTGTTAATATAAAGATTTGTTTTTTAAACATAAGGATAAATGGAGCGTAATGTAGAATAGATGATTTAAACCATTGGAAAACTAATTAAGACTTAATAAAATGTAGTTATATTTAACTATAAAAGCCATATTTTTAAGAATACGGGAAAGTCATTTATGTTTTGAGTTTATTTTGACGAATATCGTGAATACAATATTCTTTCACTGTGTCAGTCGATTCAAGGTAAGCCTTCGTTGATCTTCGGAGAAATTTCCTTTATAGAAGACGCATTGAGCATGTGTGTTCTTTATGTGATGACCTGAAGTACATTACAGATTATCCATAAGAATGGAACAATACATTTCTGCTAATACTAGAGTCGTCTCTAAGTGTAGAAGTTCTGTTTGATTTCCTAACAAAGTATCTTTGAATGTTCTTTTTTTCTGAGCCTCTTGGTTCCTGCTTTTTTTGTTATTTCTTTCTAGTTTATCTCCTAACGTTTTTTTTTATATAGGAATTATGTTACTATAGAAAGAATCCAGCAAATCTGCCTGTTTATGCTTTATTCTCATTCCAATTGATTCAAAATTTTTAAAAATGTACTTGAATTTTAAATGAGACTATATTAATTTTCATATAATTAAAAACTATTACTTAGCTTTCAGAATTATACTCCAAACACTTTTTTATCTTCGTCTTTCTTTTTTCGTTGGGTTACACGGAATGCTATAATTTTACATTGGATATTTTGGAATACATAGGTACTCCATCAGACACGAAATCTTGGAAAATGAAGCTTTAAACTGAAGGACAAAACGTGGTCAGCTAAAAAACAATTTTTTAATTGTACATTATACTGAACTTCAATGTTCAAGTGACAGCACAAGTGTCATGTATATAAGTAAGTAAAAATGTTTGAAAACGTACCAGGTAAATCTTATGTATATCGCAAATGATACTTTGTTCTATAGCGAGTCGTATGACTACAACAAATAGTCAACAGTCACTGTAATACAATATGAGAATCTCTTTTCTGTAGTTTAAGGTTCTTCTGGTATTAGCAGTGCCAAATCCTTGGTATTCCATATAACTGGACTATTGCATAATACCCAATTCACATTTACATAAGTAAACTAAAAACAAACTCTAAACAAAAACAAAAAATATGAAATTAATTAATGAAATATCAAAATACAGAATCTCAACTGAAAATCTCAGTGGCGAATATAATAAGAATAAAAATAACTAATTTTTAAATTCAGCTTAAAATTATAATTTAATCTATTGCTTTGACTTAGAGCCGAAGAGTAAGGCTTAACGACTGTTATATATAGGAAATTTTTTCTTTATTACATAAAATGTAATTTTTTTATAGAATTATGTACTAATTTCACTCTTATTAGCAAATACCTTATTTGATGGAATCTAAGCTGCATCTACCACTTCTATACATATTTTTTACAAATTTTTTTTTAAAAAATGTGTAAAAAGCTCCTCAATATTCGTTATTTCAGAAATTTAAAAAAAAGTAATCAAAATAATAAGAAATGGATAATTAATTTATATATTACTAGTATTAAAATTTTTCAAATATGCATATGAACCTATAGTTATTCTAACCATCAGTATAATGTTTTAAGATGATTCGCGACACTCTCATTGTCAAAGCTGACTTCGGAATGGGTGCCGGCGTCACTATTTTCACACACGGAGTCGTCTTCCATGCAACATTTACAAGCATATACTCAAAAGAAGAATGAGAAAATATTATTGAAAACTGTTGAGCCTTTACAAGGAAAATTATATTAATTTGCTTACACCATCGACGTATATTTGTTTCATCCGAGTCAAGTTTTCAGTGGCCACTGCTTTGTTTCCGTTTTTTCCTTCATGAAAAATAACTTCCTCTTTCATGTCTGCGTCATAGTGAATTTGTCTTGATGCAATAGGTGATATCTTTGTTGTTAAGTGATTAAAAAAAGCGCATTAAATATCCTAAAGACGAGCAGAGAACGATGCTTAGGATTGACTGAATACAGGAGATAGACTGCCGAATGGGATAAGTCCTCGATGGAAGTAGACAGAATGGGCGGAAACATTTTTACTTTCAAAGGGGGGGATCAATTTCCCCCTTTCAATAAATGTTTTATCTTCGATTCTAAGCCGCACCTAATTTTCAGTGGCATTAACATTGGAAAAAAAGTGCTACTCAGATTGGAACAAACACAGTTTTTTCGTAACAAATTTATGGAAATTCCTTTAATGTATAGTTTTTCTTACCGATCGTAATTTACCGTTATTTACTTTTTTAATTATAATTTTTTCCGTTCTTTGAGAACAAAAGGTTTTGTTGAACTTAATATTTTATTTAACACTTTCACATAAAAAACATGTATTGTACACTTCGCAGTCCCATGCATGTATTATGTCCGTTTCATGTAATACATTTCAGGTAGCAAGGAAATGTAATCCTTTGGAGCTAATTAATTATTTAGAGATATTCAATTGTAAAATTAATTATTTACACAGTTCACTTAAAATAAATAATTAAATTGTTTTCTGAGGTCTATAGTAACATACCAAGAAAGACACTTACCTTTAGACATTAACTATTTTTTCGGAATAAAAATGACAAACTTTGCAATCCGATCAAAATGTCAGCTGAAAACGCAATTTCTGCTATAAAACTATTCGACTTCTCCGATAAAGTTCTTATCAAGGAACCCTTGCTACAATATATCTTGGAAGAATGGATTTAAAAGAATATTCCTGTTAAGTATCGTCTGAGTAGTCGTAAAAATGGTTGGTCTATGTAATTTTAAATTGAGTGCTACTTATAAGTACGATCAGTTCATAAAGTGTTAAATGTGCTCTCAGCATTTTTTTATTTGTTTTCTTACAGATATCATTAGTTTGGTTCAATGAGATAACTACCAAAGTAAATTTGAAATTTTCTTTTTTTCTTCAATATACGAATTCATACGTGAATCTAACTTTTTGAACCACGTACCTGTTTCCCCTCTCTTTTTATAACATATCATATCCCCTTTGATTTATAATTTTTTCCCCTTGATAGACATTGAATGCTTGTGTGATACCTTGCATAGGTATTTCTATTTTTATTATTTTAGTAATCTATTGTTTTCATAGATAGATAATATGTCATAAATAAAACTAAATTAATAGTTTTCACAACAAATATTGTGCCTTATCATAATATTTGCATTACGTTTTAATGTCAAAAAAAAATCCAACAATATAATTATTAAATTATCTTCAAACGTTAGTATGATGCGATGCATCGTGTATGGATAGAATTTCTTAAAGTTCACGTAGCGGAGAGATAAGGAATTTTAGCGTGTTTCTTAACAACATGTAGACTTTCAAAACTCATAAGTGTCAATCACGTCAGCAAATACCTTTGTCTTCGATCGAGACTGGAATAAGATGTTCTCTTTGCATCCCTCATTTTCTGAACTACAATAATCGCCACTGCTAAATCGGTGAACTTGTTTGTATCGTCCAACTAAGATAGTGTCAACGAGTTATTTAAAAAAAAAGTTGGAAGACAATATATTCGATATTAATATTCTTGAAACTATTCTCTTAACGTTTGATATGAACAAATTTGCTGTTATTTGAATGATGTGAGAAATTCCACTATTTAACTCTTTTAAGCGGTGTTCAATGCTATAAAAATTAGGAATCATTGAGTTTTTGGTCAGTGCTATACATTTCTGTATTCGATAGCCAAAAAAAAAAAAGATTTTTGATTTCAAAATTTGTTTTTCAATCAAATAGATATAACTTGTATGTATTAAAAATATTATTTACCGCTATCCGATAAACCTATATTTGTTTTGAACAGCTGGCGTAAGGTATACGCAATGTTTTGTTTCACGGACAAAGAAATCAGGAAAGCTTGATTTAGTAAACTGAAGCGAAGTGGAAGATTCCTTCGAAATTTGAATTGAGTCCGTGATGTTATACTGTGTACAGTACATCTTCCCATTATTATTATCTTCCGGACCGGTCAACGTTTGATAACTTTACGGTGACCCACTGAGGGTGGGCGTTGAATATTTATATTTTACATTGTTTTGATTTTATAATTTAATTGTATTGTAACATGCCTTCAGACTAAAATTCAGTTGCCACCAAAAAATAAATATAAAATGATTTTACATAAAATATAAAGTGATTTCCATGGAAAGTCACACAAACACGAGAAAAATACACTCCAGTAAATAAAATGGAAATAATGCATTGCTCTTTGATTTGCCCAATACTCTTGGATCCACGGACTAGGGGTTGGGGACTAGTGTTATATGGTACTAATGCCTTCTTTAACAGGTTAAATAAGTTTACTTTTATTTTCCGCAAACATCACATCACAGCTATTCAGCAACCAATAGTCCCTGAGTTCCTTCTTAGTAGTCATTTTGGCATTTTGTTTAACAGTTATTAACTTTTGGTAAGTAATTTCAGTTAAGAAAAAACTTTTTTTTTTTGCAGCATCAACTCAAATTTTGGACAACTAGTCGCCGAATAGTTGTTTAATGTCTATAGACCATGGGTTGACAATTTTTTAGATGTTGCGTGTTGAGCCATCTACCAATATAATTCATCGAACTACACACTAGAGGAGTTTGTTGAGTAGTGCAAAGTGCCACCGAGAATTGTACCACGTGTCACATGTGGCACGTGTAACATAGGTTGCCGACCCCTGCTATAGACCTGGACTCTTTCTCCAACACTATAGCTTGCTCCTTCATTTTCAGGTAGAACAGGAAAAACCAAATTTTTTGTTGAACAAGTTTAAGTAAAACTGAGTATTTTGACATTTCCGAACAAACAGCAGTATTCTACAACTAACAAATTCTGAGCCTGAGACACGCATTAAAAGTTTCGTGTCTTGCCACGCAATATTCGAAACGAATTAGACATGTATTTCATATGTTATCTGTAATACAGACACACACACACACACTCACACACACATATATATATATATATATATATATATATATATATATATATAAGACAAAGAAAGGGAAAAGAGTAAGAGAGTTAAGGGAAAATCCCTTTTGAACCAAAACTGGCAAGTTAAGAACTGAAAGAGTATGTGCTCTGGAAACACTGGGAGGAGACGCAAGAATTTGAAGTACCTATGTCAACGGTGAGGTTAAAAACTGCTCAGCGCAATGTAGTTTTTGACTTTCAAATTTTACGTTTTAATTGATTCGTTGAGTACGCAAAGGAAGTTAAACTCTTTTTTTGCGGAGAACACGACTTTTTTTATATGAGAAAACAATTGTTCTAATAGATATGTGAAGCAAAATGTAGAAAGCAGAGTGCTTGCACACAATTTTCTTCAAGCAATTAAATTTCTCCTGTAATGACATTTTAAAATAGCTGTCGATTCTATCCTTCAAAATTCTGCGAAGTTACACTCATTTTTGCTGTCGGAAGTTGAATCTCCATTCACATGCCCTTAACAAATTGACGAACATGTAGAGTAGTACCACCCAGAATTGTACAGTGTGCCACAGGTTGCTAAGTATATTTCCTAATGCAAGAACTGGATCCGGCCCTATGGAAGGATTAACTTAACTCAGACAATCATTGGAGTACACAAGAAAGGGGTCAGCGAAGACGATCCTTCCATAAGTCAACACATTTTTATTTTTACCATAGACTACCCCTTGAGCGCTTCGTCTGCGTGTTTTTTATAATGCAAACCCCCTCTTCCGAAAAAACAGGTCTGTTTGACTCACTACAATCAATGATTAGATGGAGTTCCTTGAATGTCATGTTCCATGATAAAAATTAATATAATATTTTCTCAAAAAAATTTACTTAATTTTTATTTAAACAGGAAATAAGGGTTTGCAGCTCCGGGATTCCGAAATCCTGAGATTTAAATAAATAACCGCGGTGTTTAATTTCTGTCTAAATTAACTTTAAAAAATTTTTCCTTATCAAAATTTATATAGAGTGCTTCTCCTTCCGAAAAGAGACATTGCGTGTCATTCAGTGCTGTTCCCCATTAAATAAAATAAATGTGACTCTTTTTCTGATGTTTATAATGAATTTTGATTTTTCTTTTCTGAATCATCAATCATGGATCATATTTCTAAAATATCAATTTAAGTCAGTATAAAAGTTTTATTTATTTTTTCTCTCTATCTTTCTTTTTATATATCGAGAGATAACTTGAGAGTATTATTATTTTTTCATTATAAGTATATTCACAAAAGCTGTTATTGCTGTTTGGATCATCGACAGGTTTTAAAAATCCTTTCTGAATATTTAAATTTTGAGAATTAACTCATTTATAGGTGAGTTATTCAATGTTTTCTTTCCTTATCTACAGATAAATAAATTTATAATATTATTTTGTTATCATTATAAATATATTTTCAAATTAGATTGCATGTACTGATATTTGAATGTTGTTAAAATTATTTGGAAAATACTTTTTTTGTGGAAGCTAAAATACAGAATTTTATTGGACTGGGAAATATACAATTGTTTATTATTTTTATTTTTAATAATGTAGACTGTTTTTCGAGTGTTCTTATTAGAGTTAACTTTATTGTTATGATTAATTTCTATTAATATATGTTAATTAGATTCTTAAAAAAATAAAGTGTTTTTTCTATGGGTGTTGTATAAGTAGATATCTTTTTCATTAACATTTATGTAAATCCATTCGATCACTTGTACTTGCTGTTTACAGGTATATGTAAGTTTGTCGGGAAAAAAAGATGACTTCAGCGTCCTTAATTTTAATTTTGGAAAAACTGCTTCCTTAGAATGTTTACTCCAAGCAGTTATCAATTCTAGTATATTAAACATAAAAAAACAGTGTTTCTATGAAAATTAAATAGGGGCTTTTAATTCTGATTATAATTTACAAAATATTTTGGAAAATCCCAAACATATCGGTATTAATTTCAAATGAGTCATTTTTTTAATGAATTCAAATTGTAGTGTTTTTAAAGAATTCAAGTTGTAGTATTTTTAATGAATTCTTTATGTACTATTTTTTATTTTTTTGATAAGGAATTGAGTTTTGTTTTGATTTCTTAAAGTAAATAATAATACTAAACCAATTTTTTAATTATTTGATTAGATTCTTTAAATAATTTCAACCATGATAATGTGTATGTATTTTTCTGAAATTTTTCAGTCCTAATCCCAAGGCCAATCCCAGTACCAGGATAATGTAATCCTGAAATCCCAAGAATGAAAATATAGCACGGGACTCCAAACCCTACAGGAAAAATGACAAATAAATTTGTATTTGAAGTAAGACTACTTTTAATAGACTAACATTTTTTTTGACATTCTACTTCAAGCATACAACACCCATTGTGAAAGAAGACTCATATACAAGGTACCTTGGCAGATAATTTTAACTTGAGCCTGCAGAGGCACCTTTTTTCTGCAAGTCTCTAACAACAAAAAGCAGGAAAAAAATCGCTTAACGACCTGCTCAAAGAGAAATTCCATTCTTCCAATACGCCTGAAGAATGCACGGCGTACCTGCATACCGATACATCAATGGTTCAAATAAACACCCATACGAAGGTCAATAGCTTCTCTCTGAACCCTTGTGAACTTTACGCGAAAAACTTCAGATAAGAATATGAAAATGCTGCTTTTCTGACAAATATTTCCAAAAAATTGTTTGTCCAAAGCGTCGTTCAAAAGAACTTCTGATATCACTAAAAATCTTGTTTATCTATGTCCCGGAGATTGAAGGGAGTTATTGCTTCAAAAGATGGCCAAAAAAGTAGTTTATCATTTGTGCATCATTCATATTAGATGCAATACATTGGTGATTTTATAATGAATGCAGTGTTTTGTCAGATAAATATTTCCATTAACTGTGATTTGTTTATTCTGAACTATGAGTTTTCTTGTTTATTTCTAGAAAATTTCTGTATTTACTCAACAATTAATAAACATGAATTTTGTTACATAACATCGTGTTTCCTTTTTAATTGACGTAATGTTCATGAATGTATGCTGACTTTTATGAATGACTATACGTACAATTAATACCCAGTATGACTATTAATAAATGATGTCCTGATGTATACTGCACCTTCTTTAATAATTATAGTTTAGTCGACTAGAATTCTGACTGAGGAATCGGAATCGATTAAGATCCAATACCGAATGATAAAATTATTAATATTGGAAGAATCTAAAATGATTTGTGCAGGGTGTAAGGCAGTTTGTACAGTTGTAAACAAATGTTTTACACAATTTATTTAATTTTTACAATATAAAAGAATTATAAAATGTTTTTTCATTATTCTGCTTAGCGGAAGATTATAAACACCCTCTGCTACTTATATAAAATTTAAGGACACAAATATTATTAAAGAGATCGTCGGTATAGTGGTTAGCGACGCTGACTGCTGTGCCGTAGGGCTTGGGTTCGTATGCCGGAGACGACATGGATGTTTGTAAAAGTATAGTGCCTTCGCGGTATGGGGGGTACTCTCTACATAACCGTCGAGCCGCAAGTCCTCTCGTGAGGTTGGTGGAAGGGAAAGAGAAGTGGGAAGCCCCTGACCCCTCCCAGGGGGTTCTCCCTCAAAATTGGGGTTTAACGAGCCAAATCATACAGTTACCTGCATGGTACTCAAAGCTACGTCTAACGACAGGCGTACGATATAGCCGATGCCATGGTGAATTTCGTGGGCCTCGATCTGACTACGTCAAACAGGTGGCATAAGTAACAACAACAAAAATATTAAAAGAAAAAACATTGTTATAAAAATTACAAAACTAACAATAAGATCATTCTAATGGTGTAGTCATTTCCTTCTATCACTTAGTTTAACAATTAAGACAAAAAGGTTGGAAATCGTATTGTTTAAGCTTTATTGTTTCAATTGTTTAACAATAATATTAACTTCAAAAGCCGCCAGCACAGTGAGACGTCGACAGTTTTTCTGATCTATTCAAAGAAATCTGCTATCAAACTATACGTAAGTTTAACTCTAATTTATTTCAATTTATTTAAGTTGGAAACACTTACCAAAATTATACTTGAAACTTTATATTCAAAGCTTAAGGAACAGAAAAAAAACTGTCCAAAATCTTGAGATACTACTTTTATTACCCTCATGGTCATAGTACTAATAAACATTTTACAACTATTTCATACTTTACCAAATATTTCAGATAACATAAAGTGTTTGTAGAAATAACTAAAGCTCTTTTTTGCTGCAGTGAGTATTGATTTTTTTAAAATAATTGAATGCCCCAAAAGAAATCGCACATATATTTTTGAAATGTTCTTTGCATGTGTAAAATCCCATCGACAAGAAAAGCGCGATTTCAATTAACTACTCTGATTCAAATACATATTATCCAAATGTATATTTGATGGAAAATTGCATCGCTTGACGACATTTCTATGGTTTTGAGAAAATAATTGAAGCGAATCAAAGAATAATGACTAGAACACGGATTTTAAGTTCTAGCAACCTGCATATCCGATGTTGTATGGGCTCTTTTGAGTGTATAACATTTGACCTCGGGAATTTCCTCTATCCAACTGGTTGTCAGCACTTCCAGTGTATGATGGATTATTATATTAATGTTGTCAAGATTAATATTTTCTAAATTTCATCCTCCTCTTAGCCCTGCCAGATGGGTCGGTTTCCGCATTGCAAGGGGCTTTTCCCGAGAGTACAACTTAAACTACAAAAAATTTCTCCTTTCCATCTCGACTTGGGTGTGTGGTATGCACGGTGTGAATGATTTCTATATTTATGTCAGTAAAATTCGTTTTACCGAAATTTATTCCACTTTTCATCATTGTCAGTCATATTTTCCTCTCCGCTAAGCCCGACGTTGCAAGGGTTTTAATGAAAATAATTTTGTTTGTTCTTTTCCCCTAGTATAAGAAATTTCTTTTAATTTGTATATTCGATAAATAATTTGCAAAGGCAATTGCTTTAGTTTATATTTTATTTTTATATATATATAGTAACAATATAAGCAATAAAGTAAAAGGTTTCTAAAACTAAGAATTTTATAACAAACTGCGTTTATTCTTTTTTATAACTATAATTAATTTCTTAGAATCTAAAAGAACAAAAATATTTCAAAAGTTCATTTACCAATCAATTGATACATAGCATTAACTTTAAAATACCCCTAAAAACTAATCTAGATTTATCCACAAGAAAGCAGACTATGTAAAATTTTATTATTAGCTTACTTTTTCCCGCAACTTCCCTCGCATTGATATCTTCAAATAACTTTGTAAAAATAATAATAATCATTTGAAAGTAAATACAACAAGAAATTATTTTACTGCTCGAATAAGATTGTTAAAATTTAAAAATTCTAAAATTCACCTTAGTTTCAAAATTTAAAATATACTTTAAAATAATTTACAAGAAAAATGCAAAACTTAAAATCTTAATAATTTTTAAAAGGTTGAAAGCAATTACGTTTCACTCTATTAAAGAGCTCAAACACAGAATATTGTTCCAAGATGCTCCTGTATGCTGTATCTTTCAAAAGTCGCAAATTTGTGAAGATTTCGGACATTGAATACTCATTAACAGGCTACGTAAAAGAAATGGCAGGGAAAAATTGTTGCTTTTACAAATACACCCTTTGCTAACGGCAATGTTTGCCCTTGGGCTTTGTTAATAGCAACAGTAAAACTGAGTTTGATTGGAAATTTAGCTCCTTGATTTGAAACGTTAGTTCAATGGGGAAATATGGAATTCAAAGTATGATAACACTTTCCTTTTTCATGACAAAATATTAGCACCAAGTATACTTTGCCTCAATTTTGTGATCCAAACCCTAGTTATATTAAATAGTCCAGGGAAATTGAGATTTTGCATAACCATACCTTTTTAAATCTAGTTTTAATCGAAGTTTATGTAAGGGTACAACGGACAGTTCAAGCGAATTTAAGAACTCCGTGGAAAATGAAGTACTTTGTTCTTTAAACATGATTGTATTCATTGGCAAATATTCTTTCATTTACTTGCACACCGTTTACATTTTCAGTATTGATATTATTGACAATGTAATTGTTAGGCCTCAATTTTGAGCATGCGCACAGCCAATAATCACAATTTAAATTTTGTTGCAAGCCCGGGTAAATTTGAGCAATAAAGTCTATATATATTTTTCTACTAAATTATAAAATTCCCTGGAAAGTAAAATACAACCTCCAGCAAATTTTCATCCATACATCCATCACCGATTTACATTTTCATCTCTGCATAATGTTCAATATCTACGTCACTATGAAGAAGCACTCTCAATTCGTTTTCACAGAGTGATTTTTTCAGCTTTCATCCGTAAACGTGATTATTTAATACAAGCTTTGATTTCATCAGCCGGTGTAACCCTCTGGATTAGATTAAGAATTTGTCAGAAATCACCAGCTAAAAAAACTACCATTCTTTCTATAATATCTGTACTCTCGCGTAAATCCTGAAGAGTCCGATTTATTGTTTATATTGCTTTCTTTTGAGATATCGTACTTTTATCACACACTTAAGGCTTACATTGTCGAAGCATACAGCTTCGAGAGCTATTTTTAGTGAAAATGCAAATGTGTGAGTTTTAGTTTGAAACATTCATCAGTATATTTTA
>BMAO01021751.1:0-98260 GCA_019973975.1 Trichonephila clavata
GCAGTTCACATCATAAAAGACATTAATAATTTTTTATTTAATAAATTCAAAATAAATGTCAATAAATTTAATAAACCTATTACAGAATACTGCACTTCATTATTCATGAATAATACATTTGATAAAGTTAATTTTTCTAGTGTTTTTAATAGACATTTGTCACTTTTTCCTGTTAGGAATGTAATAGTTAAAAAAGCTTTTAAATATAATAAAACGATGGGCAGATTTATCTTTAATTACAATAATAGCTCACCTTCTCTTGACATAGATGACTGTAAATGTAAGAACTATCATGAATTTATAGATAGCTATCACAAACATGTACTAACAGGCAATTTAAATATAGTCAAGGATGGAATTTTAAAAGATATCATGAGTAAAGGCACTAGTTTTAGATTAACAATTTCTAACAACAATAATACTGTTAAAAATCAAATTAATAATGATATAAATAATTTCATTACTAAATCTGCAGTTAAATATGGTTTGCCTTTAGAGGCATTTGATGAATTTAAGTACAATATTTTAAAAGACCTGATGAAATTTAACTATTGTTCTAAACCAGTACTCACTTATAAAGATGCAAAACAGAAAATTTATGATTTACAAAAGATTTTACCATTGTTTACATAGATAAAGTGCCTGGTAATTATGCTATTATCTGTAAGTATTTTTATAATACTATGATTAATGAACATTTTTTAAACAATAAATCTTTCAATAGATTGGAATTGTCAGATAAAGAAATTACTAATCGAATCACTGCTATATACAGGAAATTGAATGTTTCCATTCATAAGATTAAGTTTCCATATATATTTTTAACATCTAAATTTCATAAAAATCCTGTTAAATTTAGAACAGTAACAAATGGTTTTAAAACTTATATCACTGCTGCAGGTAAAATGCTGCACAATATTTTGCAAGAATTCATCAATAAGCAATGTAATAAAGCTATAATTAAAAATAGTAAAGAAATTATAGATTTTTTTTAAAGATAAAAATACTTATTCAGTTCATAGTTATGACTTTGAAGATCTTTTTAACTCTATTGATATCAATGATGTAATTAGGGTAATTTTAGATAATCACAGAAATTATAACCTTAATATTAATTTACAAAAATTTAGAACTCTAATAAATTTTGTCCTAAAAGAAAACTACATTAATTTTAATGGTTCTCTGTACAAACAAACCAAAGGTTTGCCTCAAGGTGGCCCTGCTAGCAATAGTTTGGCTAATTTATATTTACACTTTTACGAAAATAAGTATATTATTAATAATGATTATTACATTTTTAGATACATAGATGACCTAATTATTTTTGGTAAAATAATAATTATAATCCCAATATCAATTTTTATCCGGGATATTTAAAGCTACTTAAAATTAATAATAATCCTGTTAAAACTAATTACTTGGATGTATCATTATATATTAAGGTCTATAAATTACATAGCAATATTTATGATAAAAGAGATGATTTTAATTTTAACATTCTTAAAGTTCCTTCCTGGAATTCAAACTTATCCATATCAATATATCGAAATATTATTTTGAATTATATTTATCGTAACAAGGTATTAGTTAGTGATAAATCTAATATATATTTAAATATGAATAACTTTATTAAACATTGTATAGAACACAGTTACCCTCTTAAATTTATAAAAAGTTATATAACAGTTAAATAAAAAAAAGTTTTTTCAGTTATACAGTTTATAGATAGATGGCGCCTCTAGCTAAGTAATTTTGTAATAATATATTTTATTAAAAATTAATCGTTTATGTCTGGATGGTATTTTTTATTTTCTATAAATTTTTAAAATAAAATATAGAAATTTTAAAGGTTTATATATATATATAGTAATATTGCTACTTTATCAATACATAATAATTATATGCGTTACTGTTATTGTCCATAAGAAGCGAATATGTATTCACATGGTAAGTCTATTAGTTTGGCTTTGATTTTAAATATTTTAGTAATTATTAAAGGCTATAACATTATAGTATTACATTAATAGATTATGGTTTTATCTATAATATAGTTAAACTTCTCTAGAAATTTATTGCTTTCCCTATGGCCCAGAATACTGGCAAATTCAGGTGAAGGTTGGCTGGCGAGAAAACTTTGTTTAAACCTGCATTCCTAGTTCCTAAGGCTGGGAGTTTGCTTTTAGTATTTCTGTGGCTAAATATTTTCTATTATGACGATAGTTATCTTAGGTATATAACTATTTTTAGTATATTTTTGAAATATATATATATATATATATATATATATATATAAATGTTTTATTTCATCCCAGCGAATAACGTAACGCTTTGATTTTTGTCAGCTATCTATTCACAGATGAGGACTTTTAACTCAGGAAATAATGGTTTTCAAGACCTGGTTTGCACCTTTTCTTTTTAGTAATTACACCCAACTTTTTTTTACACGGTCTTTTTTCACATGATTTTGAAATACACGGTGTACGAAATTTTACGAATTTTTTTAAGTGAATTTTTTTGTTCTAGCTCGAATTTCAACAAAATTTGGGGACTCGTTCCCTGTGGATAAGGACGATTTGAATGAGTGAGTTTATGACAGTTTTTTTTTATATAAGAAGTCGATACTAGTGAAGTCGAAGGTGAAGTTCAGCTATTAACAGCGTATTATTCGTATCTTTAGTTTAAATCTTATTTCAAAAATACGGTATTATATGCAAAAAGGAATTAAGGAGTCTCAGGGGTGTTAACTTTTTCTGAGGACTGAAAATATAAACAATATTCAAAGACATATAACTCTTTTAAATTAAAATTAAATAATTCGAATCTTTTACACGTTATTTACAAAGGAATAAGGCTTCAGAAAAGTGTAAAATGTTTAAAATATAATCATAATTTTAAAAATTATAAGCATATGAAAATAAGAAATTTTTTAATAAGAAATATTAATTAAGTTTTACTGCGCGCACGCTTTTTTCTAAAATAGTAGGCTTTGATGCATGAAACTTTATAGAATTATAAAATGTATCATACACTTTAAGCACTAGTAAATTAAGAATAATATATGTCTTTTGTATTTCAAAATATTTGAAAAATATTGAAATTTTTTCAAAAAAATTTGAAAATATATATATTTTTTATTTTTAAAAAAGTATAATTTATTATTCTATTTATTTAAATTTACTACGGTGTAATAAGAATGCATTTAACTTTATAAATCAACTTATTGCTAGTAATTAAAGTTAATACTTTTGAAAATAGCATGCGCGCAGTAAAACTTAATTAATATTTCTTATAAAAAATTTCTTATTTTCATATGCTTATAATTTTTAAAATTATGATTAGATTTTAAACATTTTACACTTTTCTGAAACCTCATTCCTTTATGAATAACGTGTAAGAGATTCGAATTATTTAATTTTAATTTAAAAGAGTTATATCTATTTGAATATTGTTTATATTTTCAGGCCTCCAGAAAAAGTTAACACTCCTAAGACCCCTTAAAATGTCAGAATTTTAAAAATAATTTGTGAAAAATTTTTTTTTAATGAAATATTTATTTGTCTAAAGAGATAAGTAGAAATCTTTTCTCCAAACGTACATCGATTAGTCAGTCATTCGAAACAAAAAGTACCATCAGATAAATTTGAACTCAAATTTAAGGTATAAAAATTCTGTTGATGAATAATGATTTTTTCGAATGTTAATTTCAATACATTATAAAACTCTATTAACTGTTGTGTAGTTATTTTAATTGTCAAGAAAATTGTTATTATTATTGATTCTCGAATAAAGTAAATTTGGAAAAATAAAAGTTGTATACCTTAGAAATACAGTTGTGGTATTTACACCTGTGAGTAAAAACTCTGTTTGAAATCAAATTTATATTTATATTTTATTTGTAAACTTAAACAAAAGTCTTCACTACAAAAACTATTTTTATTTAATGTTTACTCTATCATTGTTGAAAAATCAAACAAAACAATTGTTTCTTAAAAATTGTTTTTGAGTGCAAGTTTAAAAATGGCTAAATATTCAGAAAAAAATCTACATATCTCGAACGATATTTCATTAATTTGCATTAATCAATCGGAATTACGCATGCTCTTTTATATCTTTAAGTTATTTTGTGTTCAATTGTATTTCCTTCAAAAGAATTCAAACATGATGCATATCATAATACATAGAAATCCAAAGGAAAAGAAATTTATTTAACACAAAAAAAAGTTATTATACACATTTGAAAAGGAGAAAGCTTGTTGTAATAAATTGATCAGATACTTGAAATAGCTCATTCCTTGATATTGTGAATGTTTAAAATTTTCACATCAAATAAAATCTATTTAAATTTCATAAATATATAATTTTGATATTGATCGCTTTAGATGCAGATATAGTAATACAGAAGGTCGTTTGTATTTTGAGATAAAACTTTGGAAACTTCAGAATAATTATCTACTCATGTTTTCTTTTGACTGAAATGTAAAATAAAAGATTTATTTTAAAAATGGTTTCTAAAATTGGTATATGGCTCGAAGGTTACGTAACTGCGCTTTCCGAGGAGAAATACTCGTATCAACAAATTATAAAGAGGTGTAAAAATCTTAGTTATTGCATTTATGTAAAAGGTATTTATAATTTATTAAATATGAAAAGGAAAAAACGTCTAGATGAAAGTAAAAATGAAAACATGACCAAGAAGCTTCATCCTAAGACTATTCAAACGCAGGCAACTACCAAGAAAGTGAAGTCTCTGATCTTAAAAGAAAATCCGCCGACTCAAAGATTCATTGGCTTGAAACTAGAAATGTCTTCCGGCACTGTGTTAAAAATCATTCCTAAGGATTTTTTCGTCTCCTTTTTTAAAAACATATTGCTGAAAGAAAAGCAAATTGTAGAAAATTATATGAAAAACATCTAGCTGCTGAAAAATTGAAATTTGTGGAACACTCGATGAGGCATGGGTATATTTAGGGGACTGTAATAAAAGAGATCAATTTTCTGTTGTTCATTTGACTGGAGTGACCGTACTAAATGGCTTCGTTAGTGTACAGAAAAGTTCCCAAACGGATTCGTAGCCACGGTAGCCAAGTGGTCTAGGTATCGAATCATGGCTAGCGTGTCATGAGTTCGATTCCAGTACCACTAAAGACCCGCCGTGTAGGGGAGATGCACGTTAAATCTGTCTAGAGCTCAAACGTACTCCCGTTGGTGTGGTGTGGTAGTTAGGAGAGGGGAGTGCGAGCTCAGGGGGCGCCCGCGTCACTTGACCATGGTTCAAAATTTCGCGGACCGTCTCCAAAAGCCCTCGTGTAACTAAACAGTGTGACGTTAATATTCACTCACCCAAACGGATTCATGATAGTTGCAGGATTTTGTAATAACAGCAAATTGAAAATAAAAAAAACTCTAGCAAAGCCAAAATTAATTCACTCTTCTATCAGCCGAATATTTTAGAACCAATTTTTGAAGAAGAAATTCCAACATAATATGGAAAGGACATTAAGTTGAGTTTCATATTGTCAAAGCCTCTAGTCATACGACTAAGTCAATTGTCGCTTATTTAGCAAAGAAAGAATCAGAAACAGTTATAAAATGTATCTCATTTGAGGAAATACGTGTAAAATCACCCGAAGCTTCTTTAATTGAACTTTAATGTTTTCTATTTATTAAAACGAACCTTAGGAAAACAACATCCAAGTACGCTGCTGAGTATAAAACGGTTCAAAAGGAATGGAATAAAATTGGCATGAAAACTAAGAAAAAGTTTACTTTCATAAAATATTCAAGCTGAAACTATTATCAAGAATCATGGTTTTCAGTTACAACAAAATTGCCTCCAAAAATACGGTACTTATTCATAAAAATTAACTATTAAAATCGTTTTCATAAAGTGCAAACGACCCTCTGTAGAAGCATGCAGTTTAATAAAATGTAGGGAGAGTTACTAACTAGTTGCATAATAATTTGTAGAAACGTAAAAACGTGAAAGCTGAGAGAGATTATAAAAACTATAGTAACTATCAATGACAAATTTTTAACAAAGTTAAAAGCGTTATTTTCTTTATTTTTATGTAGTAATAACTTTTATAGTTGCCTATTTTTGAATAGCCATTGATGTGCTTATAGGCTTCGTAATTGTGAAACACGTCAGATGACCTGGTCGACACTTAATTTGCAAGTTACTCAAACTATGAGCTTGATGCAAAGACCAATCGGCTATCACGCATTAGCACATAGATTTTGCTAAATAAGAGATGGCTCATAAGTCCAATGAGCTCCGGTTATAGTTATTATTTTTCAATAAACATTCGCATTGCGTGGAATAAAAGCAATAAAAAATAAAGTGGAATTATAAAAACATTAGCTTTTTTAGAATAAAACTTGATTTGGAACTTGGAAAAACATGGCAATAACGAATTATTTACGACAGGGGTGGCCACACACACACACACACACACACACACACACACACACACACACACACACACACACCACACACACACACACACACACACACACACACACACACACACACACACACACACACACACACACACACACACACACCACACACACACACACACACACACGCACCACACACACACACACACACACACACACACACACACCACACACACACCACACACACACACACACACACGTGTGTGTGTGTGGATAGCAGTGCACAGAAAGTATTACAATTCGGAAAGACCGAGGCAATAAACTCTTTGGCTGAGGGAGATTTTCTTACACGCCGATGGCACTTAAGAGAGGTTGAAGTCGTATTGTAGTTTTAGTGTGAAAGTGTATTATTGAATTAAATAGATAGCATGGAGGGGGATGGGGAGTAATGAAAATTATGATTGAATATTGGATTGTAAATATTGAAAATTTTTGTTATAGAAATCTCCATGTAACGAACTACTATTTTGGGAATTTCTCTATTTGAAGAACTTTTTCCTGGAACCAAGCACATATAACTCTTTCCTTCGTAAAACAGCTCCAAATAGCGAAGTGCATTTTCTATTTAACGAAATGTTTCTTCTAAGATTCTGACTGTAAAAAAATAATGCGATGGTTAATTATTTTTTCAAAATCAAGTTTCTAAAGATGACATGAGCAATTAAAAAAAATAGATTCTTCCGTAGAAGATATTCAATGTCCGGCAAAATATTATCATTTATTTGATAAAACTTTCCTTTTTGATTACAACATGCGTTTTGAATCTTAAGCATTTTATTGATAAATACAAATATTTAAATGCCTTTTGAAGTTTTTTAATAAATAACTAAATTTTTCTTCAAAAATGTTAGAGAAAAATATATCCCTTATCTTCAAAATATTTCAAATAAATATTATATTCTTAAAGTTTTTTCAAAAATAGTCAAAATTTTAATTAAACATTTAATAACTTTGTCATGTATGAAGATAATCTCACTAAACTTTTTTTTTCGTGTGTAGAATGTTACCCAAGATCTGCACGAAGATTGAAAAAATTGCTTAAAAATTACGGATTTAAAAACATTCTGATTTTAGTCTAATACCCTTTTTGCCAGAATTAATTCAGCTAAACCAGGGATGGCGAACCAGCGTTCAATGAGTTGAACAGGATGAGAAACCTGTCCAGTGATAACTAAAAAGTAAAAAATAAACTAAAAGTAAAAAAACTTTTTAAAAACAAGCTTTTATTTAAACGCGCTAAAAAGAATAAAATAAACTTTTCCTTTAAAACTTTTTTTACTATCAACTTATAACGTCATTACACAATTTATATGATACAAAAGCTTGTCGCGAGATTTACCTGTGTAGATAAACAAGTAAAATAAATAACTTGACCTGATTGATTTTAATTTGTAAAAATTCAAACTAAGTAAATACGAGTACTTAAATCTCGCGACAAGCTTTTATATCATATAAATTGTGCAATGACGTTATAAGTTGATAGTAAAAAAAGTTTTAAAGGAAAAGTTTATTTTATTCTTTTTAGCGCGTTTAAATAAAAGCTTGTTCTTAAAAAAGTTTTTTTTGCTTTTAGTTTATTTTTATATTACTTGTTTTAAAAAGAATTTCTTGCTCTTTTTATAAGCTTTTATTTAACTTACAGTGTATGTAATTTGTTCGGGTGGAATCTTGCAACTCAATTTTGAAGCTGATATCTTCAGCTCATTGAGCTGAAATTTTGTATACACGTTTAGTTTGGATGACAATGCATGTTTTGACCATTTATATTCCGATATTGCAATTAGTTGAAAAGATATTAATTAAAAACCTTAAAACGCATAATTGTTTTACCCCTGTGCGCTGTTTATTCTGTTATGCTTGGTGACGCAAAATGAAGAACCAATAGTGGATCTTTTTTTGTTGTTGAAGTTTTGATGTGTTTTTAAAACAGCAATCTTTAAAAAAAAAAAAAAAAAAAAAAAAAAAAACTCAGACCAAAAATATTTGCAGAATCGGAAAGATCATTTATTTCGCCACGATACGGTGCAATTTTTTTTGCAAAATAATATTTGTGTTTTTTAAGATTTTTTTAAAAAATGAGAAAAATTGTTGTTTTTATGAAAAGGACGTCTAAATTGCTGCACATGAATTTTTTTTTGTTTTAATGAATCGACATTCCATACTAAAACAGCTCATGCCTTACTCTTTTAAAATCAGTGATTTAAAAAATAAAATGTCCAAAACCTTTTCTTAAAGATTTTTCAAGAAATAGTCAAAAATTCTAATTATACATTTAATAACTTCGTCATTTATGAAGATAGTCTCATGAAACTTTGTTTTCGTGTGTAGAACAATATTACCCAACATCTGCACGAAAATTGAAAAAAAAGTGCTTAAAAATTACGGATTTAAAAAAAAATTGTGTTTTTCGTCTAATACCCTTTTCGCGAGAATTGATTCAGCTAAACCAGGGATTGCGAACTAGCGTTGAATGAGATGAACAGGCTGAGAAACCTGTCCGGCTATAATTAAAAGTAAAAATAAATTAAAAGTAAAAAACTTTTAAGAACAAGCTTTTATTTAAATGCGCTAAAAAGAATAAAACAAACTTTTCCTTTAAAACTTTTTTTTACTATCCACTTATAACATCATTACACAATTTATATGATATAAAAGCTTGTCGCGAAATTACCTGTGTAGATAAAAAGTAAACTATTTAACTTGATCTGACAGATTTTAATTTTCAAAAATTTCAAACTAAGTAAATAAGAGTACTTAAATCTTGCGACAAGCTTTTATATCATATGAATTGAGTAATGGCGTTATAAGTTGATAGTAAAAAAAAGTTTTAAAGGAAAAGTTTATCTTATTCTTTTTAGCGCGTTTAAATAAAAGCTTGTTTTTAAAAGTTTTTTTTTTCCTTGTAATTCAATTTCTTTATTATTAATAAAAGGTAACTATTCTTTAATGTGAAATAATAAATAAGTAGCAGTCAAAAATGATCTTGATATAAATATTTTTAAAATTTTCACTGACACGCAAATTCGTTTGACTACATACTGCATATGCAGCCTTAAAGTGTAATATATTTGTGTTTTTCACAAAAAAATATTCTCTCATTCATTCATTTTCTGAATCATATCAAATTTATATTTGTATTTTTTTATTTTTATTTCCCTTTGGGAATTAAGTTTTAATATCCATTAAAACATTAATGATTATTAAATTAATTATAATTAATTAACCATTATTTTATTATTCTTCGATTAATTTTTAATATGCATTAATTTTTTAAAATCCATTTTAATATATATATATATATATCCATTCTTCAAGAATATTAAAAAAATAAATGGCTCTAGACCGTATTTTTTTAAATGCGTGCAATACAAATAAAACAGTTCTATGAAACAATACGGCATTCTAATAACATCATTCATATTAATGACGCTTAAAAACGAATCACCGGTTAAAAGAAAAATAACACAAGCCTTCTTTTAAATTCCAATAGATAATCTGACAATCGATTATTCTAATTTACTTATACTATTTTAAGGCATACTTTTCCCTAGAAACGTAGTTCAAGATTTAAATCTGCTTAGGAAAAACTTGAAGTTGTATAAGTACTCTTAGCTTTCTGTTTGCAGAAACCTCCATCTTAATTGGATGAAGAATAGGGAAAATAACAGTAAGCACAAAAATAATTTGTTTCTTAAACCATTTTTATCAATAGCTGTGCCCATTGGAAACATTTCTTTCTTTACAATGAGTCGGTTGCTGAATTTTTTATTCGAAAAAAGAAATTCTGAGTGAAATCTTTAAATTTTGTAAAAAAAATGTATTAGTTAAAGTGCTTTTATTTTAAATCCGACTGTTCAAAGTTGCATTTCGAAACGAATACTTAACTTTGGGCTTTTTACTTAGGATCATGGTTTAAGACTAATACCAATTCTATTGTAATATTTGAAATATTAAGTTGATTCCTTAAAGTTATTCTGATTACTTGTGTAGTTAACTTTAAAATGTTTTAGCTTGAAAAGGGTTTATATAATTTTGTCTATAAACAATCTTTTCAGTTTAAAATAACAGAGACAGTTCAAGGTATAATTAGTTTAACTATGTGAAAAGAAAGAAAATGAATGCTAAGAAATTTTTTTTATTGATTTTTAAATTGCAATGGCTCGTAGAAAAAATGAGTACACAATATGCATATATTATAAAAATACACTAACACATAACATAAAAAAACTTATAAATTAAATTAAAATACAAAAATCATATACGTGAAATACATAGAAGGCCTTATTTTGTATTAAAGGAGCTCCACAGCAATGAAGATTTCGTTTCCATTACAGGTTAGGAGCAGAGAGTAATATATACAGAATGCCCTTATAAAATTATTTAAAAAAAACTGAACACATTTGAAACATTTATCTTAAAGTAAATTTGTGAAATCAAACAACACAGGTCTTAATATTAGTATTACATATTTCTCTATGTAAATTTAATTTAATTTAATTTTAATGTTTAATAGTTTTTCTATTTTCATAGTTTATTCAAGCATTATATATGTTTTCACTAGTAAAACAGACTTTTCTTTAAATTAAGGAATGAAATATATCGTTGAAACCTATAAATGTCAATTAATTATAACTTTCATCAGTATTGTTTTAATGTTACGCACGTATTGGGGTTTTTGAATAATTATGCTTAAATTTATTACATCTTTAGCCAACTTTTAGAAACATTCTTAATGAATACAGTACAAAATTTGAAAATAAAGATAGGAAATTCAGAATTAGGGCTACAATTCGAATGAATTGTGAGCAATAGAAGGTTGAGAAAGAAAAGAGACTAACACTGAGTAAAGTGTAAGGTCCACAGCTTACAAACACAGTCATTCTGGACAACATGAAAACATAAAGCTATGCAGTGACTGGCCGACCTCGGCTACTAAACACCAGAGCAAATGAATTTGTAATTCATATAAGCTATACCCGCAAAAAATTTATACTTTTATTTTAGCTCTCAAATCTGTTGGTGTCTTCAGTAGTGTTGATAGTATATAGGCTGTTGAACATGATATCCTTGTTGTCCACCCCCCCTGTAGCCTCCATATCCTCCTCCATGTCCACCCTGCTGTCCTCCATAGGCAGCTTCTTGAACAGCATCATGGTCTTTGACGTGTCTTCCATCATGCCCATACACTTTTTTGTGGTAGCCACCTCCACCAAAATTACCACCGTAGCCATCAGAGTGCTTGGACAGGTGTCCTTTGTTGTGGTGGCCTGCTTCATGATGAGCCACTTGGTGAGCTCCTCCGTTGTGTTTCTGTGCATCGACAGCACTATGATGCGCGGCACCTTTCTTATGGTGTCCATCTTCGAACTTCTCCTGACCGGATTTGCCGAATTTATGGTAATCGTCGCCATGTTTCTTTTCATCGTGGTAGTTTTTGCCTCCAAATCCTTTTTGGAACTTAGCTCCATGATGATCGTAGAAATCGTGATGGTCTTGGTATTTCTTTTTGTAGTCGCTGTCATGGAAGTCGTCGTGGAAGGTCTTGTGCTCACCATGTTCTTCTTTGTGGTAAACGTTCTTAAAACCTCGGCTTTTGTGTCCTTTGTCCTTGAAAATTTCCCCTCCGACTTTGTTTCCTTTCTGTCCATGTCCTGTAAGAATTGTATTTCATTTAATATTTAAGTTTTATGTTTTTTTTATAGACAGGGGATGTTTTTCAGTTGATAAAAAGTTTATATTTGATTAAAAACTTTTTGAATCAATTAAAAGCAACTGTTTTGCATAAAAAGTACGATTCTATTGATCAGAATTAAAATTTCCCTTTTAGTTGTAAATTGTCCAATGAAGTTTTAAAAAAAAATAACGAATTTTTCCTTGATTCGTCTTTCTGATTTGTTTTCAAAATATTCATTTATTGAAGTAATATTTTTATGAATACTTTATAAATATAAATTTTTTTTTAACTTGAAGCTTTAATATATGTATAAGATGTTTTATATTTTAAAATAACCATCCTTAAACATTGAATAAAATATTCTTATTTTTGAATTAATGTGCAGTACGTAGGAAAATTGAAACAAAAATAGTTATTAAATTATTAAAAGTTATGTAAAATGCCACATAAGCATTTTTGAAATTTTGTTTTTTGAAATAGAAGTTTTCAGAACCGAAGCCATTTAATAACTATGCCATTTTTATGACAAGTTCCTTAAGTGAAATATACTTTTAAATATTATCGTTAGTCTCATTAGCAAGATGAATAGAGTTAAATGTTTCTTAAATACCGTGTTTTCAAGTTTTCCCTAAAAAGAGTTCATTCATAAATGGTGCAACTCTAATTAATTATAATATTTAATACTACTAAAATGACCCATTTTTTAATTTGAATTATTATGAACTCAATAGTTTCATAATAATTCTACTAGTTTTTAGTTTATAGTTTTAATCTTAGTTAATAGTTTTTTTAGTTTATAGTTTATAGTTTTAGGTCAGTAGTTTTTTAAGTTCTACTCAACTAGGTTTGGTCAAAACTTTATAAAACGAAAAGGAATTGATTACTTATTAAATGACAAAGAATTGTTTCCGAAACTGTATTGAAAACTTAATGGTAAAAATAACTTTTAAAGCATATTTTATCATTTTAAAATATTTTTTACTATATTAACTTGAAAAAGCAAGGTTGAAACGTTCCTGTTTGATCTACTTACCTCCTTGTTTTTCTGAAGCCACAACACCATCTTGATATGAACCACCATTGACGACTCCTTTCTGGTCTTTTCCGTATTTATCGAAAAATTCCCCTGACACAGCATGCTCCTTATGTGCTCCTTGATCATGATCTTTTGCAAAAGAATGACCGCCCTTCTTGACTCCTTCTCCATGGACACCGTGATCTTCGACAAATTTTTTATGGCCACCATGATCTACAATGTCAGCATGTTCTTCGTGGACACCGTGCTTTTTTTCACCAACTTCTCCTCCGTGACCATCGTATCCTGAATAACCTTTGAATCCACCATCGTGCTCATGATCATGATGAGAGACGGAGCCCCCGTATTTAGAGAAGCCTCCACCTCCTCCTGAGCCTCCTTGACCTGAGTAGCCTCCTACATCCCCATGGGCGTATCCACCACCTCCTCCAACAAGTGGTCCGTAGACGGATGCGTCGGCTTGCAGAGCCTCTTTTGTTTCTGGTTCATCTACTTCGTCTTCATATTCCTCTTCCAAAGGCTCAGATTCCTCTTTTTTGGCGATTATTAGAGTCACTAGAGAAGTTGCTATAAGAACCTATGCGGGGGAAAAATTCACTGTAATACTATGGATTTCATATAATAGAAAAAATGATGCAAAGAAGAAATTTAAGGTTATATTCTACTTAATGATATTGATTCTGTTAGGAAAATTTAATTCTCTCGTACTTCAAGTAGAATTCTACTCATTTTAGGTGATCTAAAATCAACTTAACCACTTTGATCTCCACCCGGCACTTCATTTGACAACTATATTGGAATCTAATCGAATTTAAATTTAATCAAAATCGAAATGATTTCGTCATGTTACCTGTATCGTATATAAGTAGTGTTGTAAATAAAATTTGTATGATATGCTTTTACTACAGGTGCCAACTTTTACTACTGTTGCTCTCTGCCTTTGATCAACAGATTCCACTATACACTAATTCTATAAACAATTAGTAAAAATTAATAAAACAGATTGAATCAAAGATATTTCATCTGTACCACAGCTATGTGAAAGTTATTTTAATAAGACTTTATATCGAGAGCATTTCCAACAAAGATTAGTTCAATTGTTGTTATTAATAATAAATTTATAAGTTTCTTATTTATTTTTGCTATTTCTTTTAAGTCTTATGTAAAAAGACAACAATGTGTTGATTTCTTAAGATTTTTTTCCTGTGCTCTTTTCAAATGTTTGATTAATCTATAGAGCAGATTATGTTCTAAAATTAAAATATGTGAAAGATTTTGTAATAACCCTAAAGATGTGAATTGCGCTAGGAAGAGTATAAGTATTTAAGACTATGTAGTATTTGAAAAGATCTAGATAAAAAAAATCGAGCTTTTTTCGATGATGTTTAAATTATATCATCGTTTTAGTTTGAAAATAATCAATAATATTGTGCATTAGTAATTAATTTAAAACTTCATAGCTTAATTTAAAAACAAATATTCTTTTGATTTAAAAGAAATAAAATAATTACAAAAAAATGTACATAGAAAAACTGGTAGTCTTATTGATTAAAGTAAAATCTAGACAATATTAATGCTCCTATTTTCGTTTTTAATCTCTCAATAGTGTATCACAGTTTTTAATGCAAACAAATCATTGTAAAGTGAAAAAAAGATTGTCATTTCCTCTTTTATTTTAGATTAATTCTGCTTTGCTTAAATACAAAAATTGTCGAAGTTTAATTAAGTTTTAAATTTTTCGATAGTTTTAAATTAAGATGTCTGATTTAACCATTATTTTTGAAAAAAAAAAACCGAGGAAAAGTATTATCCAAGAAAAATAGTTTCGCAGGAAATTAAAAGTGATAGAATAAGTATTATGTTGATTGATGAAAAAAATAATTTCACTTGAAAAATATCCACATGAATAAAATTGTTTGCGACCTGCTTAAAATAACAGAACTAATTAAACGAGATAAAAAAAATTTCCATTAACAATGAAAATTTAGGATGTTTATTTCAGTAATTAGATTATATTAATTAATAAATGAACTCATGAGCAGGTAACAATTTGTGACACGCGTAACAACTACACTTTCACGTATTTTGGATAATTAATGTTTTGTCAGTTAATTACTTTTCTTTTACCTTATACGCTAAAGCGATGTAATGCTTTGAAAGACTTCAATAAAAAAACATGCAAAATTATCTTTAAAAAAGTCTCAACTTCAAATTCAGTTAGTTAAAATTTAAATTTAGCTAATTGCGTACTGAAAAAACCAAAATAATTAGAAGTTCTACGTAATATTGGTGATAAAGTTTAGTTAATAATATTAAATAAAATTTTTTTTGTTACTCTTTTATTTATAAGATTTGATTAACTGTAGCAATAAATAATCATTCGAAACTAAACACATGCATTTTAAATATTAAGGAATAAAATGGAGAAATTTCCTTTGTGTAAAAAATAATTAATACACGAAATTATTACGATTCACCACAACAGCAAAAGTCCTTTGTTATCTATATTTCATAAAAGTTTTAATGTCAAAGCAATAAAGGTGAATAATTAAAAAAATTTGAAGTAAATTTTCTTATTGACTTATCAATCTTGAAAAAATGGTGTATCAGTTCTCCATATCAAAGTCTTTAATTTTAATTATGATAATAAAATTTAGAGGTAAAATAAAAAATGGAGAAAGGAAACAGAAATAATAATTAAACGTGATATTTATGTAACTCAAAGGGGGGGGGGATTTCAAAATGGAATGCAACCCATGTATTTTTGACGATAGAGTGGTGCACACACAACCCACCTCGACACTCAATTTATTGCTTATAGTTTTCCCATTGAGGCAAGATTTTCTGACATAAAATGAATTAAAAAATAAGTAAAAAATATCTAAATATTTGAGATAAAATTTTAGTGAACAGTATTTCTATTAACACACTATTTTATATAGCAGTATTTAAATTAGACAAATCTTAACTACGAAAGCCGTGATTTGACATTTTACAATTTAATTTATCTTGTACTAGATGCTAAGAAAAATCAAAATTTTGAAAAGAGAATTTTGTTGTTTGCTTGAGATTATAATATAGTATTTTACAAAGTGTACGTATGGGGGTACATATCAAGCAAAATAAGGGTAAATTTCTAATTCAACAAAATATATTTGAAATCTAAAGTCGTTATTCTGTCAATCGAAGATGCACTTTAGAAAATGTCTGAGGCAGTACAAGAAGAAATCTGGAAAGTTACTCTCTCTATCGATAAGTATAATTTTAAAAGATTTTCTTAAATATATGGATTAAAAACTTATTGTATAATTGCTGAAAACTTCAATCTTACTAGATAAAAATTGAAAAATAATAATAAAAAAAATCCCCCAATTCTAAAAGAAATCTTATTTTAAGAAAACATGGGAATAATGGGAATTAACACATATTAGAAATATATTTTTTATAAAAAACAACTTTTTAAAATTATTGAATTGTATTAGTGTGAAAAATGTTAGAAAGAGCAATGTTTTTTTTTCTTTTTTAATTAGCAGACAAAACGCTACATATTTGGTGGAAAGAGAAATTGCTTAGTACAAATCAAGTTTACTTTTATCAAATTTTTTGAAAAAAAATTTGTTTAAATTTTAAATTACATTAATTAAGCATTATTAATAGTTAAACTTCTTCTCTCTGGAATTATTATTTTAGATGAAATAAAACATTTATGGACTAAATTTTAGTTTTTACTTATAATTTTAGTTTTGAATCTGAGATATATAATTGAAATGTGAGAACTAATTCGTCTTGTTGGCAAACGCAATTTAGCGAAATAATTACAGTTAAAGTTTAAATTAGTATCAGTGTTGTTTTTTATGCAAAAATGAATTCGATTAAGGAAAAATAATTTACAGAATTCTAAAAAGATGTTTAAAATGTAATATATATTTTTTTTTATAATGTGTGGTTCTAGTTTTGCTAAACATTTATTGTAATTTGTTAACTTTTTATAAAATTACTTTTTGATATATGTATTACCAAATGAAAAATCGATGCAGTGCAAAAGTGTTTAAAGATTGAAATTTTAAAAATATTCTTTTCAAAATGCATCAATATTTTTCTTCTTCACAACAAATTTCAGCACAAAATGATATTTAATCGTATGTGAAAGAGTTATAAAAATAAGTTTATTGTATATTGAACAGTTCCTCAAAGCCTTTTTTATTACAACTATTGCTCAAAATTTACTCATAATTGTACTTCATTTACGTCAATGAACAAATATCTGATATTTTAACAACACAGTGTTTGAAATTTTATAATGTTAAATATTTTTCACTTAAAATCTTTATCACCTGAAGGTCTTGGCGATAAAAATTTGAAACCTTATTAAGATAAGAAAGGAAAAAGCCCTTTTTTTACAACTTACAAAATCTCTAAGTGTCGATAAATAATTTAATGGAAAGGAAAATAATCTTTTCAGGAAACTCATATAAAAAAGGATGGATTTCTGGTAAAAATACTCATCTCTTTTTTTTTATTACGAAGGGGATAATAAACCTTTTCTACCGTGTCTAATAGGATCCCAGAGCCTGTGAGGGAAAATGGCGCTACATACATATTACACGAGTGAAAGAGGTAATTTTGATTTCCTGATTCTTCTTACGGTCATGAGCACGCAGATGGTTCTAGAAGATGCAAAAAAACAATTCGAAAAGTAGATCAAACTTTCTTTTCATGTCTGGAGAGCACGTTTATGGCAAAGATCGCCTACAGGTTTCATGCCTATTTACCTGTTAGCGATAGTCTTCTTATAATCCAATTTAATTGAAAAATGGAGTGATTTTTTTTTGTTTCTATAAAAAGCTTTTGTATGAGTTTGGAAAAGAGGTTAAGCGATCAGTGTTTGAAAATAAAACTGCTCAATTCAATTTTAAGTTTTAGCCTTTGTAAATTTTGAATTGTGTAGAATCGTTCAACTATTTTTTCTTTCGAACAAAAGTGGAAGCTAAAAGAAAAAGGTGCACACGTCACAGCATGATTTCTTATTTTGATATATAGAAGAAAAACTGTTTTGTGTGTGAGTAAAGTGATTAGTTTCTTGAACTTCGCAATTTTTGAGTGTATTTTAAACACGTCTTTTAATAGAATTAAAAAAAAATCCGATCATGACTTTTACAATTAAAATTTAACTATAAATAATACATTCCAATACGTACATACTTTTATACTGATGACAAAGTAATATTAAGGAAAATGAACAGATAAAAAAAACACCTCATCAAATGAATTTTTTTAAGTGATACATTTCAATGGAATACAAATATTTGAATAGTTTAATATGAATAAAATGTGCCTATTAATTGCTTTCGAATATATATATATATATATATAAATTTTTAGAGGAATGTCAAGTCGTATTTACAAATAATGCTTTCATTTGTATGTTGAAACAATGAAGTTTTGATTTTGCAAAATTTACTGACTTTGATTTCATTTTTTATCAATGTCTCACTTTGAAGCTGAATGGAGGCTATTGGTGATGGACCTCGTGATTTTGAACCTAGATCAAGTAACGAGGTCGACATGCGAGGAGGCACCTTCCTCCTCAAATTTACAAACCACTCCAGACCACTCCACTTCCACAGACTTTGAATCTCGACAGATTTAAAGTGCATCAGTTTTTTTACGCATGGTGGAAAATTTCTTAATAATAATGTAGATAGATGAAAATATATGTAGGTATATGAAAATAATTTAGTTTGATTGCTCCCCAAAATATTAAAATATACGTCATTAATTTCTTTTTTGTAAAATAGATTCCTCTTACTTAGATAAAAATTGTATAACAGAGTCTAAAGTAAGCAAATTCAAATTAGTTCGATCTTAATGAGAATTTTTAAGAGCAATATATGTGATAAGAATATTTATAATTTTATCCAGCAGCTACGAAATTATTATTCTGTATAACATTTGGAGACAGATAAACTTTACATTTGTTATTGACTTCGATGTTTTAAAAATGTCCAATAATAAACATTCGTTGAAACAAAAAATTATGAATTACATTTTATTTCTTGAATTTAAATAATGGTTTGTAATTTAAAAATTAAAAATTTTTCTTTATATTTTACATTATAAAAAGCTATTTGAAGGCTATACTTCATTATTTTTGATTATAACAACTGATTCAAAATAAAAAAAAATATATATCCTTTGAGATGTAGTTAAAAATATTTTTCCTTAAATATGATAAAAAGATAGGTACTGATTTTTGTTTTATGAAACAATGACATTCATCCTGCATCTTAAATTTATTTACTCTGGAGGAATTAGAATGCATTAATAAATAATTGAAGATAAAAGAGACAGGTTAAAAAAACGCAACTATACCAAATATTTTTTCTCTAACATTCAATGGAACATCTTAATTAGGACCTTAAAAGTACATGCATTAAATTCTCAATTAAAAAAAATTGGATTTTGTTAAAAAATGTCTTTAAAAAAATTTAGAGGATTAGTAGCTATAGACGTTAGAATACTTTATTGTTACCATTTCTCCAATGTATTAGCTTAAATGATATTGTAGAAAAATATATATTATCAAAAAGTAATTATAACAAATTTTCTATTAACTAAAAACAAGGACACATTAATTTGCAAGATCTTTAATTTAAAAGAAAGATATGTATTTTTCAAAACGAGTCAGTGTAATAGTGGAATTAATTCAATGCAGCTCATATTTTATTTAAAATATTTAAAATCAATAACTAATGTTGGTTAAAGTTAAAGTAATTTTTAAAAGTTAAGTAATATTTTTAAAGCAAATTTCTTCGAATTACTCTAAAATGCTGAGAAACATTAGAAAAAACCCATATGTATATATTTTTTCCCCCAATGGTCTACATATTGGCAACTTGGCTTTTGCAGACACGGTCCCATTTTCAAGTAAGAAGTAAATTGAGCTTAAAATTTCCTCACATAACCTTTTTTTTAAACTGTCATGTTGAACTAAATGCTCTATATTTTCGCATGTTACACATTATATTTTTTCATGTTATACATTATACTTTTTCGCATGTTACCGATTAATTAGCTGGAAGTAAAATGAAATACATTAAGAGGAAAATTAATTTGAGGTTAATCTTAAATTTTTCCTCTAGAAACTTAACAGTACTGTCCTATGAGATTTTGCTTAAATAAGCCTCCTATACAAGGGCGTAGCTACCGCCGTATCAATGATACGGCGCCCCCAAGATACAGGGTCCTTAGACGTGCATCTACAGTCTTACTAACAGGTTTCTTATATCTAAAACAGGGCCTCGAAAGAATTTTGATACGGGGTCCATTCAGAACTAGATATGCCAGTGCTCCTATATTTTAAATAACTAGTGTTGTATTGGTCGCAATAATTTTTAACTGATATTAATTATCTAAAAATTAATGAAAAATATGTAATAAGATTAATAAAAATTAAAATCTCATTTAAAATCTATTCTAAAATAAAATAAAAATATTACTCTTAAGAATTTATAAAATTACATATGTGAAATAATAATTATGGATTTTATGAATACATTATAACAGCTTTGAAAATTTAGGAATTTAAAATTGATTTATAACTTTTTTATGAACAAAAGTATGCTTTATCATATTAGTATCATATTATCTAGGATATTTTTATTAAAATATCTCAACTATTTAATAATTTTCGCATTAATCTTTTCGTAAGAAGTTAAACTTAATTAGATAGTTCGAATATTCTTAAAAAATTATTCCTGGAGAGGTACTTGAATTGATAAATAAGGTAAACTAAAAGTTACCGGCTTTACTTACCCATAAAAGTTTCTTGGTCAACATTGCTAAACTAGAAAATACAACTTAAGAGAGCACACTAAATGTAATCCCTAGAGAGTACGAGGGCTTTCTAAGAACAACCCTTTCGCTTTCCTCGCTGGTTATGGAATGACTTGAATTTCGAAGGGGGTATCATTTTAAATAAGGTACAACCAACGATTCGTAAAACCCGCAACGAAAATAAAACAATGAAAATAATAATAATAAAAAAAAATTCATCCTCCCCCTCTTTTAGCTCCACCCACCCCGATAACCGGTTCTTGTGAAAAACTTTTCCAAGAGAAGAAATAAACGAAGCAAAAAGAGAAAGAGAAAAAATTTGTTCGTGAGAGTAATAGGGACTCACTGGACCTCGAATTTCAGCACTACAATTGCCTTATGTAGGCTGAAATGGTTTAATGCTTTAGCTGGACGTTTGCGAGAGTATGGAATAACCAAAACCACGCGTCCTCCTTTTTTTTTCAGTTTTAATGAATTCCAAATTTTTATATGTCGTAAGGAATGTATGTTTTGAAGAACTTGGCATTTGCTCCCCCCGCCTCCCTCTGCTTCACAATCTGCGTTCATCCGCGCGTATCTCTTGCGACACCCGTAATTGCTTCTCTATCAATTAGAGAGCAATAACAATGTTAACGTGAGCAAGAAAAATTCACAAAAAAGAGAACGACGTCGGTTTTCTAAAGAGATGACATTTAACGATAATAGGCAGTTTTGGGGGTGGAAATATTACCTAAGCGACTGCTTAATCCCCCTCTTGCACGAGATCTCACTCACTAACGAGGTATGTGTGTCAAGGAGTGGACTATTGGATAAACCGCCTTGTATTAGAAAACGTTCGAAAATTTGGTGCGTTATTTCAGATGTAGGTCTTAATATTTTCCCCATCAGAGCTTACTCTTTAAAAATACAATTTATAGAGAAAATATTAAAATTTGAGTCATTTCCTTAACTTAAACCGTTTCTGATATTTAGTTGAAAAAAAAACATAGAAATTTTTAAAATCTGAACAACAAATTAGCAACCCTAATTTTCCGACATGCATTTAATACTTGTAATTTATCGTTTAATTGGAACCTATAAGAGCTTTGCTTTGTGATAGGATATACTTAAATATACACTGAGTCATCACATAAATTCTCTCTTTGTTAGTTTTATATAATGTTTAAAAACGTAAACTGATAGATGAACTAACGATTCAATGTAGATTTGAATAAAAACCATGTAAATGATGCACCAGAAGATTAGCATATCTAAGTTTGTTAATTTTATAATGTATTTAAACCAACTTATTTAAGGTATCCGACTCCCCTAAAATTGTGAACTTGGGCAAAAATTGACAATTTTTTATGATTTTATTTTATATAGGCCATCTCATTAGCTTTATAAAAATACCAAGTTTATTATTTTCCGTTCACTAGAAAAGCCCTCGTGTAGCTGAGCAGTGCGACATTAATATTCACTCACTCATTCCGTTCACTAGAACAAAAACTACAAACTTTTGGTACAAAATGGTACCCTTTTATGCTTTTTTTTTGAAAATGTTTACCAATTTTTTCCTATTTTAATAATAACAATTCTCTTCTTAATTTTAGCATATTTTTCATAAAATGTACTAAACAAATCTAAAACCATAAAAAAAAATCCCCATATCTCCATTTTTTTAAAAAAAAAAGTTGTCAAAAGTAGTCGGATACCTTAAGGATGATGAACTAAAAGGAGAATTCTTTTATTCTAAGAATCATAATACTTTAGATTGATCTCAAAGTTCACCTATTAACATAGTTTAAAACCTTGAAGAAAAAAGGAGAGTTGAATTTTTTCATCATCTCCCTGCCTTGTCAAAATTCAAAGCTAAGGTTAAATAAGTCCCTTATTCAGCATGATTATCTCTGGTGAAAAGAGGAATTGAATGCAATATATACTCATAGGATATAAATAAGCTTCCTAATCAATGCGTTCCTCAATGGGAATGTTTGGAAAGGAAAGTAGTTGTTCAAACAAGTTTGTTATTATTTCATAATGAAAGTATCTATCGACTGAAACATTTGAAATATCAGATATTTTATTAGTATTTGAAAGGAGTAGAAAAAATAGGACCCTTGGACTTTATTAAGACATAAAATCGTTAAAATCGATGTGAAAAATTGTATTCTTGATGTACCTCCTAATAAAGAGGTAAAGTGTAGTGGAGATGATCACTTTAATCATTATATATAACTTATAATAGTAAAATGGGTATTTTAGCATTCAGTTGGATGTAGATGCACAAATGCCTTATCCTTTTGAAGACCCCGCGTATAGGATATATATATATATGCATGTATATATGCTGCTCTTTAAATCTGTACGAATTAAAAATATCCTTGTTTGCGTGTTAGGGATATAAAGGGAAGTAACAATTTAAATATCGATATAATGTGTCTGTGGTTTAAAATTAAGAAACTCATTGACTGTGTGTGGTTGGGTAGAAATCGGCAACTGCAAGCATTCAACCTACAAATAAAGAGGCCTAGAAGGGTTTGAGTTATCTCAGGGAGAACTCTCATAATAAAAATGCTGAAGGGGATTTATTTGATAAATTTTTTAACATTTATAGAAGAGCTAAAGACAGATAGACTTAGTATTACTTTCTTTTTCAGAAAGAGCTGAGAATTCTGGAAAGAAAGTTACTTTATGCGAGAGAAAATGGTCCGATTCTGCTGCACAATGAATGATATCAATACAATTTAGCAGACATTATTAGGCTAATGAATGTTTTAAAACTCAATTTTTTTAACAGCTTCATTTTTGAGTTCTAGAACTTTTTTCTTTATATTAAATTTAAATAATTCCCAAAACGAACCCCTATATAATGTTTAAAATTACAGTATAAAAATTAGAATACATTATGTTTAAAATAATATTTTTTTAATTTCTCATTTTCAGTTACTCATTTCCGCGTCTCTGTAAACTTCTGTCCGCCCAAATTTGCTTAATTTAACAAAAACTGTGTATTTTCCTATGTAATAGTTATGATGTACTAAATTAGAGTTGCTTGTTAAGTGTATAGTTGGCTCTATTAATTTCTGAATGCATTTTTTATAATTTAACACAGTCAACATTTTTTGAAGTTTTGACCAAAACCAGACGACGAGATCGACCCTAAAAACATACTTTCTCCATTCGCTATTAATGTGAAAACTCTAAGCATTTAAAATCTTATGTGTATACTAGAAACAGTTTTTAAAAGTACAAAATCCGAATCAGAGACTCATTGATTACGAATAGGGTTTGCAGTCCCGGGATTCCGGGATCCCGGTGGTGTTTTTCAAATCTCGGGATCCCAGGATTAAAATAACTAATCCCGGGATTTAATTTTTGTCTGAATAATATTCTGAAATTTTGTTTCAAAGTATTGTGAATTTGTTATTACATTTAATGCATCTTATTTACTTTTTTTGTTCGGTGTACGTTTAATGTCAGTTTTCTTACGTGTTGGAGCCTTGAAAGGTTCGAGGCGGGTGTGTATGTTAAACAGAGAAATTTGATATGCTTTCTCTTATTTACTTCAGTAACTTTCTTTCCATCGCGACCCTCAGGATATCCGGAGTCAGCTAACTTGGACAGAGGCAATTAGAATTTTTGAAAGATATCTACTAGTAGGGTTTTCAGTCCCGGAATTCCGAAGTCCCGGGGTCCCAGTTTTTTACCAATCCGGAAATCCCGAGATTCAAATAACTAATTCCAGGATTTAATTTTTGTCTAAATTAAATTAAAAAATTGTTTTCTCATAAAAATTTTCTCAGAACTTAATTCTTGGAAAATTTATATTTTGTTTATGAAATATTTATGTAGAATTTTTTGTGTGCAATAAGTCCTAAAGAGTAAAAAAAATATATGACGCTCTTTTTTCTCGTATGGGAGAATGTCGCACAGCTCTAAATGGTTCACTCTGCAATGCTTACACAATAATATAAGCAACACTCAAGATTAGATTTTGTCATAGTTCCTTCTTCAGTTAAATGACGTTAATTAACAGCGGACTTGCTTGGAAGACCAATATAATAAATAGTCCAATCCTAATCCCGGTACCAATCCCGGGATTTGGATAATGTAATCCCAAAATCCCGGGATTGAAAATATGACACGGGATTGCAAACCCTAATTACGAATCTGCTAACACACTAACGAATATGGCTACTGCTGTTTCACCAGAAATGCGCATTGACTATTAAACTAAGAGCATCACATTTTAATTACCATTGGATACAATTTTTGCAAGCAGAACGTGACATATTTAACTGACGCTTTATTGGAAATTAAAAAAAAGCAACGCTCTTATTGGGTGTGTCTTTATATGTTGATTTAAATAAATAAAAAGGGTGTGGTAGTCGAGTGGTCATGGTCATGCACTCATGGTAGGCGATGTTTATGTTATAAACCCTTAAAGTCTTAAGATCCATTAAGTAAAGGAACTGATACACGTTACATCTAACGAGAATTAAAGTCCTAATTTTGGCATGGTGTGAAGCTTTGGAAAGTAGGGTATCAGTTCAAATGTCATCTTCGCCATTTGATCATGGCTCAAAATTACTAGGGGTAGTGGTAGCCTAGTGGTCAAGGTAACGGACTCGTGGTCGGCGTATCATGAGTTCGAGCCTATGATCCCTGAAGACCCGTCGCGTAAAGGATCAATGTATGTTAAATCTGTCGAAAGCTCAAATGTCATCCCGTTGGTGTGGTCGTTAGGAAAGGGCTTGCCAGATCAGGTGTCATCCTCCTTATTTGACAATGGTTCAAAATTAAGAGGTTCGTCGCCAAAAGCCTTCGAATAGCAGAACAGCGTGTTTACTCACACACACAAAATTCTAGGATCGTCGGTAATATAGTTCTAGAGTAGATTCAAAATATATGATAATGAACAATCCATAAATTAACCAATGCACAGTTAAAAGATTTGTAGTTCAATAGTCTGCCGATAAAGACAAATTGATTCAGTTCAAAAATGGATTCTATAAAAAGCCTTTGTATCGATTTTATATTTTTTGATTTGATGCCTTTCTAAAGGTAGTATAAGAACTATTGTTGTTGAATCTCCTAATGGAGAGAGCATCGATCAATTGAAGTAAATGACACCAGGACTGGCCCGATGCTCTTTGCATGCATTCCATGCAAATATTTGGATTTTAACTCCACAGATCTAACGTTATCTTAAGAACTTAGCTGCAATTGCTCAAGCTTTTGCATCAAATAAAATTTTCACTGTTATTTTTTAAATGCAATACGCTTAAAATTAAAACTCCACTTTAAGATGTGCGTGAATAAAATATTAAATGAGTAATTTTCATCTTTGATAAGAACTTTAAAAGTTAAAGTGTATCACTAAATACTCATGATGTTGCTTTTGCTCAATTCTAATGGAAAAAAAAGACACAGATTTAAAAACATTTTATTTGAAAGGTATTTCAAGAACGCAATATTTATTTTACCTTTTTTCTCTTTAGATACTGATTACAAATTTTTACCACTATTAAAAGTCATTTGAATCTGATTTTAATTAAGTTAAAACAAAATTTGCATCAGGATACTTCTTGAAATGAATCTTATTGCCTATAATGGATATTGATTTCCATAACACAATGTGCGTGTATTACATTCTAGGTGAATGAATTAACGTTGCGTTTTGAAGCAACATGAAGGCTATTCGTGATAAGTCTCGCAATTTTGAGCCACAGTCAAATGCAAGGACTACAGCTTGAGCTGGCACCCCCTCTTCTACATGAGGACTTTGAACCAAGCCGATTTAACGTGTATGAAATCTGCTACGCAGCGAATCTTTTTTGATACTAGGGATCGAACTCAGGGACCTTGACCACTAGGCTAACACGACCCCACTAAATTCTAGGTCTATGTGTGTAACGAGAAAATGGGAATATGTGGGTACTTGTCAATACCCGAATATTACAGTTCAACCCATCTAGTGTGCTGGTGAAAAGATTAAATTGATTGTAAAAACACAGTTTGGGTTTTGTATTTCGAAGCACACACACACATAGGTATTATGTATAAACTGTTGTTACGAATCGAATGATGGGGAAAAGATTGAAAGCAAAGTTTTGTTTCAAATCAGGGAAAATGAGCTCTGAATGAGTGAGTAAGTGAATATTGACGTCACACTGTCGTGAAGGTGCGCTGTATTATTGATATGAAAACGGTTTTTATAATATGCGATTATAGCAGAGAGTACTTCTCGAACTTTCAATATTTACGACCCAATTTTAAATCATGACTTTCATTGCGCCCCCCCCTCCATGCAGTAACAATGTATTGAATGCAAAAATAATGTACTTTGTCGTTAAAGCTACAATATGACCTTAACTATAAACCGTACTAATTATCATAAGTATTAAACTTTGTATACAATTTTGTATAGTCACTAGGAATTATCAAATTTGTTTTTATGTTTATATTGATAAATTAACTATCAAATACAATGTGAACTACTGATGCATTTATAAGTGTATTATATCAGTATTTTCTTATGTAAAAATGTATTTTTTTTTGCCTCCTGCATTTTTAAATAAGCTTTTATTTTTGACATGCTCGTGCCTCCCTCGTAGGGTTATCACGCCCCACAATTAGAGAAACTCTGCATAGAGGATAACTATTCTCCTTTTTTCCTGATTTGTTCCCTCCTGTCTTTCTTCTCAACCCGAAATTCAAGCTCGCTGTACAAGAACAAAGATTTCAGGACGTATATGACCTGATATGAAAGTGGACCCCCCCCCCCCCGAAATAGGTGAATTTTGGCTCATTTTTTCCACAGATTATAAATTATGTTTCAAGAATTTGTTCAGCCGAGGGCAAAGTATTCAGCAGTCAGCAGTGCTTGTTTTGTAAACATTTAACTGTGAGTTTGACTTTCTTGAGTTGTTTTTTTGTATTACTTGGCAATTTTGGAAATCAAGGCAAGCCTTATAGAATCTGGTTACTAGGATTATATAAAAATATTGTTGAGAGTACGAGCTTTGATTTAATATTTTATATGTACATGGCTGATTTTTTCAGAATTTTTTTCTTCATAGCATACGAAATACTTAATTATTATTTTAAATTTAAGAAGGGAAAATAGATTTAAAATATTTAAAAAAATCTTTTTTGTGGTTTGTAATATAATGTTATAATTTTAAGTCACTTCAAAACAAAAATATTTGTTCTATAAATACAGTACTTATTTCTCATTGTACTTTATAAATATGATTGCATATATTAAAACAGAGAGTGATAGTATTTTAAATACAATTAAGTTAAACTTTAATCATTGTATACAATTTTAAAGGGTTAGTGCTATTCAAAAGTCTCATGATTTAGATCAGATATCCTTCATATCACTTAATCAGGATTCAGCATTATTGGTTCCTTGCCATCTATTTGCAATATAGTTTAATGTGATATTAATTAGAAAAAGGAAACACTAAGCATTTCTTAATTATATCTCTAAATCACATTTTTTTAAAAAATTATATAATCTAAATTATTATGTTTACAGATTCTTGAATAATCTATAAGGGTGGAGATTTTCTCTCAACCCCGCCTAGAGATGTGGGGGGAAGGGAAGGATGGCTAGATGTGTTAGTTAACCAATCTATTAAATGAATACATAAATTATCAACAGACAGAATTCTATAAATTCAAACTAGAAGAGATGTTCCTGAACAATGACATACGCGAACTATGAGATGACTCCAAATATAGATCCTCTTATATCAGGATCAAATACACTTCCCTAACTATCCGATCTATAATTCAACTGTATGACCAATCGTCACTTTAATTCTTTTCGCTGTCTAATCTCTGAAACGTACTAAAAATAGAATAATACCTGATCGGTGGCCCTCTATTCTCTCACCGCATTCTTTATATTTCAATATTACTAACTTGAAAACCTAGACTATATATATCTGACCTAATCTGCATAATCACGTTCGCTTCTTTAGAGGGTTCGTTGCGAGTAACTCGAATTGATAGATCAAAGATTTCCCAAGAGGATTAAAGGAAGGATAGATCCGTCACAAATCTCCTTTTTTTATAGGTAATAATTTATAATTGACCATTTATTAATATAGGTCCTAAATGCCACATAAAACATAATAAACAAGTATTCACCTTACAATTTCTTTATTAATAATTTAAAAATTTGTAACGAATCGGAGATAGAATTATTTAAAAAGAGTAATAAAGCTTTTTTTCGCTTACTTTTTTCAGGATTTCTATCCTTCCTACGCAAACGTGAATAATTTGTAAATTAGATGTTAAAATAACAGTTATTTAGAATAAGATGTAAGACATATTTTTTGATCATTATTTATGAAATTCCATATAACTCATACCGATGGATATTTGAATAACTTATTTATTCTTTTTTTTCTTTTGGTCATTTTGTTATACGTAATTTCTGACCTTTTTATATTAAACAATTCATAAAATTATTTTGTCACTCATTATTTTCTCAATCACCAAACTAAAATTCTAAGAAGACGAAATGCAAATACCACATTGTCTGGAGAATATTTTTGTAAGAAAAAAAAAGCAATTGACTAATTTAACAGAAGATGCGAAACCGTTTGTGAAAGTTGTTTAGATATGCCTCCAAAGAATGTCACCAGTCAAGGAATAGATAACAAGGAGCTTTAGTTCATGTCTCTGTTAAGTCAAGAATCGATATTTTATGTCAGTTCTTCTGAATTGTTCTGACTGATCAGCCGGAAATCCTGATAAGAGAGTTCTTCTGAAAAGTCTAGAATTAGGAACTGCGTCTTTTCTTTCTCACGCAGTGTATCTGAATGACATATAATGTGGACGTGAGAATGCTATCGTTTGTCAAACGTGCTGAAAAAGTTACCCAAACTTAGTTGGACTTAAATCACTAAAGCACGACGACAGACAGTTGAGAGAAATGCTTTAAAGGAAATTGTATTGTGTATAGTTTCGCAAATATTATTCAAGAAGGGGTTGAATACAAGTTTTATAAATTTGTTACTTAATGATTAAATAATTTATGTGTTAGTTTTTTAATTATTAATAAATTTTATAGTAATGTAGTATATTTAAAGGTAAATGAAAAAATTTAATATAAAATTAGCATTTGAGATTTATTTTGAAACTTTCTTCAGTGTAACATTTGGATATTTTGAAGGTTAATTTCATCATTACTTTTATTTTTTTTATACCAATTCTATAAAAAGCGAAATTTTGTGTACGTGTAAAAGAATACAAACTTTACCCATTAAATTTTATTGCTATTATAAGAAAAGTGAATTGGGAAGAATTTGGTTTTGAAGATTCTTTCGAAAAATTACATTAGTCATCCAAATATGAAATATTAACTTACAAATTATAGGATATAAATAATTAGAAAATTCAAGAAAGATACAACAATTTGATTTATATGAATGAGCATAAGTAACTATACAAATATAATTGCCACTATATTTCAAAAGAACTGGGCACTTAAATGGCAGTCGAAAGAACTGCTGATATATATATATATATATATAATGACTTTCTCTAGCCTTCTTTAAATTAACTCCTTTAAATTATTTTCTAATTCTTTGGTACAAGACTAATGTCATAATTTTAATCTAATTGCTCGCGAGCATTTGCAACCAATCACGATTCCCGTTAGAAAGGAATCACACGACCTTCACCGCCAGTATAAAACTCAGAGCGCTGGGTGCTCTTGCTTTTTGTTCTTTGTCTGCTCGCCAACAACATGTCCTCGTCGTTGCTGTTTGTCGCTTCTGCTAATTGCTTGTGTTCGTGCATATTCGTTAATTATTCTAAATGAGCTTCAATTTCTTATATCTGTAAACATGAATGATTAAAACCAAAGAAGTAGTTATCTGTGTATCAAGAAATCTGCATCGACAAATCTCCAAACAAATAACTAGCAGAAATAGGACTCGACTACAACATCATATATATATATATTGTATATATATATAGGGGAGACCGGGGCAAGATTGCGACTTTAACAGTTTTTTGTTGTTTATTCATTTATTTTTAAGGGCAGTAAAATCAATTTTACATGAACTGTTAGAGTAGTCCTTTGTAGTATTAAAATATATTACCATTTAATTTTTCCAATAAAAGAAGTTAAGGGTTATTTTATTTTTTCATAACCTTAACAAATCGTCATCTTGTCCCAGTACTGGGGCAAGATGATTTTTGCCTTGGGGCAAGATGGAGACAATGAAAAAGGTTGAACATATTTTATCTTTTGAATGTGTTACATGGTTTATCAAATGATAACTGTGTTTTTATACCTTACAAAGTATCAAACTAAGCGTAATGCATTGTAACGTAATGTTGAAGTGTTTAGTTGTGTACCTAACAGTAGTCACAAATAAAAATGACATTTTTATAATTGGAACATTCCTCATGCCAACACCCTTGGCATTTACAGCACTGGATCCATTCTTCTGTTGGAGGGTTCCTCTTCACAAGCAGGACATCTTATAACACGTCCTTTTAAGTTGATGCAACTGGAATGTTTGACCTGGATTTTATAGATTTAGGCCTACAGGAACAGTTTGAGTTTTTTTACTCCCTTTTTAGCTTCACGAGCTTTTTTTCTCTGTTTTTTTAAAACTTCCTGTTCTTCCTTCTGCTTTTTCCTTTGTGTTCTAACATTTCTTTGGTGGGTGTGCTTGTAAGAATGCTAGAGCTCAATTTTTTGCTTTTTCTTTTTTTCTCACATTAGGCTGTTTTAGGCAATTGTTTAAAATAAAAACCACTAACAGGCTTCTTTGGTGCATCGGAATCAGCATTTGCCATAAATTCTGGTTTTTCTGGAGGGTTTATATGTTGGTTTTCTATTACCGGGGTCTGAGGATTAGCACTATTATTCTCAGTTTCATCGCCTACAGCAGCATGGTTAGTAGTTTTTACCGCAGCACAGTCATGTTCGCTAAACACAAGATGATTATGAAGCTCGATCCCATATTCTTTAAACCCTTTCAACGATATTTCCAACTGTAGCTGATTTGAAGTAAGTGATGCTTTAAACCTCATCAATATTTTTGTCTGTGATAGTTTGTTCTGGATGAGTGACCATAATGGTGTCACGTGCTTGGCTATAGTGCGTTTTTAACTGGTCGAAAAATGACACAACAAGGGGCTGGAGACGATGTGATGAGTGCGATGGCAACCCAACCATTATGATGTTTTTCGCTCAGCAATATAAGATAGCCTGCAAAGCTATATGAGTTTTGTGATTGTAAAAAATCAACAGATTAGGAGATTCTTTGCTTGGTTTCACATGAAGATAAAAGTGCTTCAAAAAAAGAGAAAAAGGTGCCCTCATTGTTCCAGCCTTTATCACTACAGTTGCCTACAGTTTCTGGTGGGGCTCTTTCTACAAGTTCAAGAAGCATTCGTTTTCTCGCAAAAAATCGGAAAAGGTGGCAGATAAAAGCCAATAGCTCTAAAGCAACAAATTTTTGTTACATTCCTTCCTCTTTAGGAGGGGGGGGGGCTTAGCGGATGGCAAAAATATCTTCCTCTGGTCACCCCCTTTCTGTCATGAGTTCGATCCCGATACCACTGAAGGCATCAAAAAACAATCAAAGCTTCACAACTAACACAAAAAGGACGATTTCAGCGTGTCTATACTATAGTTTAACGAAAGGCCAAAAGGAGAGCCAGTAGTGTGTTCATTTGATGCTGCTAACTAGTGGAATACGGAAAAATCAAGACATTAGTCATCTTGCCCCGGTCTCCCCTATATATACATATATATGTCATGTTTTTCGAATCAACACCAAGACATTTTATTTTGAACTGTCTTTATTCCATGAAATCAATTTTGGATCGGCTTGTTAAGAGAGAGAGAGAGACGGACACCAAGTTTTAGAATCTGTAACCATTTACAGACCAGATGTTATTCAAGTACTTTTCTTATAGCAGGGATATATTTGAAAGTTAAGCATGACATACGAAGTAATAAAAATTAATGGTCGGAGCGGCAAAGTTCTGTTTAGAGCCATGTGTTCTTCATTCCCGAACTGGGTAATAAATTTAATACTTGAAGATGTAACGGGAAAATATCAAGACTGTGCGCCTAATAGTTTAAAAATTGAAATAATTATCTAGAACGCCCTTTAAGTCCCGCAACGCCACTTGCTGGCAATTTTCACGAAACCCTTTTTGTAGCGTATCTCTACCCTATGAGAGGAATCTGCTTACTAAGTTTCAAGACTGTACGTCTAATAACTTAAAAATCGGAATTTATAACGCCCCTTAACCCCCCGCCCCCGCAACACCCCTTGGGGGTCAATTTTCCCAAAACTTATTTTGTAGCGGATATTTACTCCATGAAAGAAACTTACGTACCAATTTTCAAGCAGGTAGGTGAAGTAGTTTAAAAATCGATATATTTATCTATTACGCCCCTTAATCCCCCGCAACGCCACTTAGAAGTCTGTTTTCACAAAACCCGTTTTGTAACTGATCATTATTCAACGAAAGGAATCTTTTTTTCAAATTTAAAGACAGTGCGTCAAATAGTTTAAAAATGGAAATAATTATCTATAACGCCCCCTAAGCCCCTGCAACGCCACTTGGGGGTCGATTTTCCCCAAACTCATTTTGTAGCGGATCTGTACTGTATGAATGGAATCTGCTTACCCAATTTCAAAATTGTACATTGAGTAGTTTAAACATGGAAACAATTATTTATAACGCCCCTTAACCCCCTGTAACGCCACTTGCGTTTCGAATTTCGGAAAATCCGTTCTTAGCTGATGTCTACTCTATGAAAGGAACATGTCTACCAAATGTCAAGTCTGTAGGTTGAATAGTTCCAGAGATATCGTGATTAGTCAGTCAGTCAGTCAGTCAGTTGAGTCGCTTTTCACCTTTATATATATATATATATATTGTAGATTACAGGTTATTATATATATTATAGATTTAATATTCTTCCTAGTTAGTTTTAGACACCCCCAATTTCTAGTTTTAGATAAAATTACTTTATAAAAATTCATTATAACTTCTAAATTATATTACCTTAGAGTTTCTAAGATAGTGATAGTATGTTTACAATTCTTACTTTATTATTTCTATTCTTTTCATACTTTTGCTAAGTGCTATTTTTCAGCCATTGGTTTGTTTTTAATTTGTATTTGGGTCCAGAATCTGGCAATATCTTGTTTATTGTACTCAGATTTAGCGCGGGCTCTGCATTTCTGTATGCAATTTTTAGGTAAGTTACCTCTTTTTCATAATGGATTTAGATTTCCTATCCATTATTTCGAAAAAGTGTTTGCTCGGTATTATTAACACAAAGGGGGAAGGTTGGCTGGCCAAAAAAACATGTTCAACCCCACTTTTATACAGAGAAATTGTTTTAAGGAAATTTTTTTGTATACAAGCTGTCCTAAGTCAGCAATGGTGATAATACTGAAGCCTCCATTCATTTATATTTTTATATTTTACTCTGTTATTATATATATATGCACTCATGTCCATAAATTAAGGATTATTCAGAATCACACAGAAATTGAACTCTAAAATAAAAATTTCACCTGTAGAATTATCACACACATCTTGAAGAAGAATATGCAAATTACAGGAAACCACCAGATGGCGCGGATAGTACGTTACATAGACGAGAGTGTAAGAGAGGGGTATATAAGGAACGGTGGCAAAGATTTAAAATTGTTCACAAGCGCTTTAAAAGCCTTTCAGTGCAATAACCGCATAATTATGACACAAAGGAAGCATTTGGATGATTTTTTACGTGATAGAATTATCGGACGACTGGAATGTGGACGTACCAAGCTGGAAGTGTCCGAGGAACTTGGAATCGCCCAGAGTGTCATCTCCAGGCTTTGGCAACGATTCCAAGATGATGGTAATGTAAGTAGATGTTACAGCACAGGTCGCCCCTGAGTTACAACGCTGAATGAGGACCGGTATTTGGCAGTTACTGCCAAAAGAAACAGACGGAACACAGCATCAGACCTATCTCGTCAGCTCTCTTCAGCTACCGGTACGACAGTTTCAAGGCAGACCGTGTACAGACGCTCAGGGCACACTGATCTATATGCTCGTAGGTCTGTCAGATGTGTTCCCCTTACCGCAACTCACTGTCGCCTGCGATTAACCTGGAGTAGAGAGCATGCATTGTGGACACCGTAATAGTGGTCTTGTGTGATGTTTTCCGACGAGTCCAGGTTTAGTTTGCAGTCTGATTCTCGGCGGACTTTCATATAGAGAGCACCAGGTACGCGTTACCACCAAGAGAACACCATTGAACGGCACCGTTACGGTGGTGCGGGATGGCTCGTTTGGGGAGGAATTATTCTTGGTTCCAGAACTGACCTGCATGTTCAGAGTGTAACGATGACAGGCCACATCTATCGGGATGTCATTCTGGAACAACATGTACGTTTGTTTCGGGGCGCCATGGGTGCTGAATTTCTGTTTATGGATGACAACGCCCTTCCTCACCGTGCAAACATTGTAGAGGAATGCCTTCAATCGGAGGATATCACCCGTATGGATTGGCCAGTATACTCACAGGACTTGAATCCAATAGAGCATGTGTGGGATATGCTTGGCCGACGAATTGCAGCCCGTCAACCCCCTCCCACCTGTCTACCGGAACTTCGGAGGGCATTGCTTGATGAGTGGTGTAATATTCCCCAAGATCAGATTCATAATTTGATACTCAGCATGCGTAGGCGTTGTAAGGCCTGTATTGCATCGTCCGGGAGACATACTCCGTATTAACCCTCATACTAACCATATTATACAGTTTTTTGTAAGTAGGCTCTTTTTTGAAATTTGCTCCAGGGTGTAAAAATCGCAATTTTTATTAATTATGTCAAACACATAGCATCTTTTTTGCTCTTTACCTTTTGTTTAATAAATAGACTTTACAAATAAGTCAAATTTGTTTTGCTTCTGTCTCTTTCTTTGCTTGAACTTCATTATCCTTAATTTTTGGACATGAGTGTATATATATGTACAGAGTGTTGCTGAATTCGACCGACAAATTCAGAGGGAAGGGATAATAGGCAGCCTAAGAACGACAAACATGCATTTGCAAACCCCGTTTAGTTGAAATAAATCGTAAAATCTGTTATGAAGAATATAATGTCGAGTGGAATGAAAAGGGCAATAAGGCAAGGAATAGATTTATTAGACATAATGCATGTTTGCAATATGAACAATGCATCGCATCTCGACGCCAGAAATACAATGACAAGTTATTGTTATGGTTCTCCAAGGGGACTGCTATCACTTTTCTGAATACGTCGCTAGAATTCTGTAACACACACTATATATATATAACGTGAAACCCGGAATATATATATCTTCCAATTTCGCAATATGTTTACAATTTTTTACGCTTATTGATTCTCAGTTGGTGTTGCAAGGATATTATTGACCATCTACAAAAAATGTCATTTTTACTAAAAGGAAAAAAAAAGGAATTTAATGAGTAACAATTTTTATTGCAAAAAGATATGTGTAACAACAATCCACAGAATTTAAAACTATTTTCATTTCGTGATTACTCAAAAAAGAATGAAATATAGACACAAATTTTTTATGATATAACTTGTTCAATACCCGTAGGGCAGAGGAAAAATGCAGGTGTAAAATTTTTCACATATTTTACGACATAGTTAACATCTCCACAGTAAAAATCGATACTTTCTCCATTCAGAATTGCATTTTCTTGAAACTGATTAGAAATGTTTTACGAAAAACGTATAACAACCGCAAAAGAATTCATTTTTCTTATTATTGTTCTTTATTTGGACGACTTGTTCTACAATATGAACGAGAAGTAGATATATTATTTATGTCGCACCCCTTTTGTAAATGAGGCACTTTCTACAATAAGATAAACAAATAAAGTTTAGCTCACTGTAAAAGTTAAGGCGCAATTCGTTTTTTGATAACCGTTTATGAAAATAAAGGTAAAAAATATGGTTTATATGAAGGAGATCAAAGTAACATCAATAAAATGTCATGAAAATATTTTTTTAAAAGAAATGGTCATCTACATATATAGTTGTTGGAAGAAACTACGGATATATATCCCTTTTTTGAATTTTATATGGAACTATTTTAGGCTTTGCTGGTCTTTGATTTTTGGTACTAAGACAGTGCTTCTCAAACTTCCGATGTTGGCGACCCAATATTCAATCAATTCAATTCCTTTGATACAATAACAATGAATTGAATTCAATAATACTATACTTTTATGCTAAAGCTACAATACGACTTAAACCTCTTAAGGGCGTATATAAACGTCTCGCTCAGCCAAAGCGTTATTTCCACTGAACGTATATATACGTCTCTTCAGAATACAATCTTTTCTGTGCACTGCTATTCATAAAATTATTTCGAAGGTAATGGAATGCATTAAATGAGATTTGAAAGGGTTTGCTAGGGATTTACTTATTTCAGAGGATTTGCTTAGTTATTCTCTTTCTCCCCTTCCCAATACATCACATACGCATGCCTACTTGGAAAACAGTGGCATTGGGGAGCGAATTGCGTAACTTTTAATCGGCAGCCAAAGGATTAATTATAAACCGTACAAATTATCAAGATAAGTGTTCATTTTTATATATAATTTTGTATATAACAAGATCATGGGGTCACTAGAAATTATTCAAATTGTTCTTGACTTAGTATTGCTAAATTAACTATAAGATTACATTGTGCAGTACCGATGCATTTATAAGTGCATTATATCAGTGTAAATGTGTATATTTTATTATTTATTATGTCAGAATGTATTTTGTTTAGTGTTCATTTCAGTAAATTAGTAACTTTCTTAAATAATATTTAGTTTTCGACTTTTCAATATGCTCGCGACCCCCTCGTAGAGTTGTCACGCCCCCCAAGGGGGGCGCGCCTCACAGTTTGAGAAACGCTATACTAAGATGTTTTTGATCATATCTAGGACATAATATATAATGTAGAATTACTTGAAGTTGAGAAGATAAAAAAACGCGCGCTTTTCCATTTCTGTGCCGATTTGAATAACATTTTAGAGTTCGCTTCCTTTTTGCAGATTCTATTAAATAATTTACACGCGTCAAAAATGAAATTACAACATCATGAAAAAATGCGTGGCATCGTGTGAAAATAACAGGAACGGTAGATGTAACAATCATGTCCAAATAATCAAAGGAAAGAAAAACAAACAAAAATATGCATTAGAAAACTTTGTATTTATTACATAAAATGGATCTTATGAGCTTAAAATGGTCTTATAAGTGGCTCTAAAGCTGCGAGACACACTACCACTAAGATCATCAATGACATTCTGAGACATTATTCTGAGACATTTCTTACTAAGCTGGGTCTACTTCTGATCTGATTTCTTCACAATCGGTAAACATGTAAGCGCATTCGCTAAAGACACACACTTGTTCGATGGGAGAGGGATCGGAAGAATGACAATTCCATTCAGATTATTAAGAATTCCTCGTATTGCATAAGGCTCTACATTGCCTTAATTGAGTAACGTGTCGAAAGTGGCTTGTATAAGTGGCCGAACCACAGGAATAAACAGTGTAGCGTGGTGATTTTAAGTTAAATTGTCGGTAAAGCGCACAAATGATGTCCGCTTTTCGAATATGATGCCACTCCGAAGCATGAAGCATGACGGAGGACTGGTGGGATTCTGGACGATAAGGACTGCCGAATATGTTCTCAGGGAAGCCGTCACATACCTGCTTATAACCGTCATTCTTTCATAAACAAAACTGGGATTCCTCCGAAAACAGTCCCCGATGCTATATGCTGGAACAGTGGTGATGACTTTGACTCCAAATCTGGCATGCAGCCATGTGCTGAGTGTTTATAAGAACACCGATGACTTGCTAACGTGAGAACAGCTGTCTCTTATGCACAATGTTGTGGATGGTTTGGCTCCAAAAGATGCACCCTCTGCTGATTGTAGGTAGATTAGAACATCACGGGCCATGGTAAAGGGGTCTAGATGAACCATTCGTCAAATCTGCTTTTCCGTGCAATTTATTGTGCGTCTTTGTGATCCACTGTTTCTCCCTATTTTCTCAAATTACAATATCGATCTTGAGACACATCAATAAATTGCACTCATGCTCAGTCTAAAACGAGTGGAATCACGCTCCTGGATAAATCAAGGCCACGCTAGTAACCGCTGGTACTCAGCTTACTGACGCCTCGGAGGCGCATTCCACGCTTCTTCAACAATTATGATGTTGCAATCTGTCGGTGATAGCACAAATGGAGTGAACCAACTGCTGAGACTTTATGGTCAGAAACTGGGTATCACGCGTGAACAGATGCACACGCAAATTTTATCCTTTTGCATACTATCTTTTTCACCTCTACTTATAACGGAATTTGCATTTTGCTACGCACGTTTCTTCATGGTGCTGCACTTTCCCTTTTGAGAAGTGTAAAATAATATACTCCAGTGAAAACAATTAGAAGATAATTTTATTACCATTCGGAAAGCCAATTATAGAGACAACAACTGACATTGGACTTAAAGGAGAGAATGGTTTTTTTTCGAACAATAAATCACACATTTAAGATATCCGCTACTTGCAACAACTTTATTTAAAAAAAAATGGAGATATGGGTTTTTGTGGTTTTTAGATTTGTTTAGTACATTTTAAGAAAAATATGCTAAAATTAAGGAGAGAAAAAAATTATTATTACTAAAACGAAAATTTACAAAAATTAACATAAACAAAGCCCATTCTATACCAAAAATTTATGAAAATATTTTCAATTTTTGAATTCTGATGCATTGCTTTGTTATTCATTTTTGAAATGACCTTCAGGATAAGAGTCATTTTAATTTTTACTAAAACTGGAGCACCTTATCTTAATTATATGAAATTGCTTAAGAAAAAAAAAGTGGTTATATTCACATAGGGACTGTAAATTTTGTAATAAAGCAGTGTGATAAATCTGATAGTTAAAACACTTTTACTCTGAAACAGAACAAACACTAAAGAGTTCCGTGATTTATTTTCAAAATTTTTGAGCAATCACTTTTAAGCATTTAAAAAAAACACATTTCGAGTAAAACGCGCTTTAAAGTATGACATCTGGCTTAAAGTAATGAAATCTGTTTTTATACTAAAACACTTGTAGTGTTTGTTCTAATAAACGAAAAACAATAAACTTGGTATTTTTATAAAGCTAATAGTAGGGTCTATAAAATAAAATTATATTGTCAATTTTTGGCAAAATTTACAATTTTGGGGTGGTTGGATACCTTAATGAGATGCAACATCCGAACATCGCCTAGAGGGTAGCCTAGTGGTTAGAGCATCAGACGCCAGACCGGAAGGCATGGGTTCGATGCCCGATGTCACCAAATACCCTCCGAGTACACACGGAGTACGTGCTCGTTAAATCAAAAGGCCCAAAAGTCTTGTGAGTGATCATAGCAGCTGTTGCCATCTATCGTGTATGAACCGAGCCAAATTGTACTGTTACCTTCACGGTGCTAAAAGCTAACGACAGGTGTATACCTTGCCACAATGAATTTCGTGGGCCTCGATCTGACACCATCAGACAGGTGGCATTAGAAACAATAATATATATCTTGCTCAAATTTTCAATCATTAGTAAAATACTTTTTATTCATCCACTCAAGTTCAAATACATTTTTTAAAACTTGTAATGGATGACACTTAATGTTAAGACAGTTTTTTCAAATATTAATTCATTAATTAAATTTAATCAATTAATTTAAGTTTTATGGGGAGAATTTTTTTTTGCTACTTAATATTGTGATTCTGTCATACGTATACACATATTTATATATTAAATGTAATTATTTAAAAAAAAAGCAACTAAAATAAGATTTTTCTTTGTTGATGTAAGTAGGAATTGACTTAAAAAACGTTTCTTTTACAGTACTTGTTATTATGTATCAAACCATGCAGGCATTTTTTCATTCTCTTTATCACAGAATGTTAAGCAATGGGCTTTACCAATTTAGTGACAGAAATAGGAAACCCTGGTGATTTTTCCAAATATTCTTTTCCGTCACATTATATCTACATCAGCTGTCTTTCCCTGTTGGACACTGCCCATGCATGGAGTTTTGATTGCAAGAGCAGCAGTGAAAGAAAGCAGCTATTACAGTAGACTGCATTTTTTCGATACATCCAGCATAGCTCCGGATTACAATGACATAATAGTTTCATAGTTTATCGATACATTTATCGGTCAATTTCCCCTTTCCATTGAGTCCTTTCATATTCTTTTTTCAATTTCCTTTGACGTGAGCCTATTTTTTTTGTATGTATGATCTACAGATGCAAGATCCGTAATTTTGTTCTCCCATTCATTGCATTTTTGCGTCTTTTTAAGAGCAGACTTTTGGTTTTGAAAACGTTACATATTTCCACTTTACTAATTATACTATTCGAATAACTTTGCTTTTAATTACCGTGTAAACAAAAATGAAACATTTTTAGAGTCTGAACAAAATAGGTTGTAAATTAAAAAGATAAAATATTTCGTAAGTCTTTAAATAAAATGAATAAATACATTAACGGAAAAAAAGCCCCAGCTCGAAGAAAACAATATTGTAAAGTAATGAAATTTGGACAATGCAATTGTTTACTTAACATGTTTAATTGATTAAATTTTCAAGATCACAGGTTAATTTAAGCTCAAGAAAATACAGTTCAAATGTGAAATGCTGTTGCACTAATAGCCAGAATTTTGAATGTAACCCTGCAAGCGTGCATGCATTGTGTCATACAGGTGCCGAATATCACTTTGTGGCATGGAGTTCATTGCTTGTTGTACTTGTTGTATTAATACTGGGACGGCCAGTGATGGCCGAGGATAATTCTAGAGTTGTCGTCCAGTGATATCTCATACGAGTTTAATTGGAGATGGATCTGGTGATCTCGCAGGCCAAGGTAATATGTCAACACTCTGTAAAGCACATTGCGTTTCAACAGTGGTGTGAGGGTTAACGTTATTCAGTTGGAAACTTCCCCTTGAATGTTGTTCATGAATGGCAGTACTATATGTTGAATTACCAGACTGACGTACAAATTTGCAGTCAGTGTGTTTGGGATAACCCCGAAAGTGCTCCTGCTGTCATAAGAAATTAGTCCTTAGACCATGACTCCAGGTGTAGATCCAGTGTGTCTAAGCCGCAGACAGTTTGGTTGTAGGAGTACCCCTGGCCTACTTCTGACCAACACACGGCGATCACTGGTCCCAAGGCAGAACTTGCTTTCATCTTAAAACACAATATATATCCATTCCGTCCTCCAATGAGCTCTGGCTTGATACGACTGACATCGCAAATAACAATGGCTTGAAGTCAGTGGATACAAGCTGTAGGGCACCTGACTCGGATTTGTCCTTTAAGTAACTGATTTCTAACAATTCATTGTGTTACTGTGGTACCAATTGCAGCTGAAATTTCTGCCGCTACGCAGGCCGAAGTGCCACAGTCGCACGCCGAATACGGCGGTCTTTCCTCTCAATAGTGCCATGTGGCCGTCCGGAATCCGGTCTTCTTGAGGCAGTACCATCCCTTGATCACTGCTCCCAACAATCATGCACAGTGCATACATTTCGGCCAAGTCTTTCTGTAATATTGTGGGAAGAAAATCCACCTTTCCGTACCCGTATTATACGTCCTCGTTTAAACTCGATTAGCTGTTGACAATGTATTCTTCGTTTTCTTAAAGGTATTCTTGTCTCACATCAACTCAATATATGAAATATCACAGACAAACAATGCTCACGAACTTTACAGCACGCATTTAAAGCAACCCTAATTTGTGTTTAAGCACGAAGCACAAAATTTGAATCGATGTCAGCTTTCAGATGTATAAACACGCCTATACCTATATATATATAATTTCGTTTATCTAACATAACTCTTTCTTGGTGTTGAGATTTTTTTCTCATCAGTGTATAATTAGTAAAAAATTCCTCATGCTTGCTTACCTTCTATTACACTGCCTTTATACGTTTTTAAATAATAAATTTAAATAAGCAGAATCCAATACGTACGGATAAGAATGAAAATCTTTTAAATTTAATCACTTTCAATGTATTAGAAATAACAGAAGAGACAATAAATAAAAAAAAACACGATAAATTTTTATTTAAAAAAAATTATAATCTGATAAAATTTTTTTAAAATCCCTAAAAAACGTCATAGGCAAAAGAAGTCTTCTGGCTTTTAAACAGACGATTTAAAGTTTTTTAGTATTGTTTTTTAAAGGTACTTAAGGATTCGAAAACTTTTCTTACATTTCATTTATTTTTAAATGAAAAGATTTCTCTAAGAATTTTAACAGAGAGTTTTCGATTGAAGCTACTACACAAATGAAAAAAAAATTCGTTCTTTCTAAAAAACCCATTTACTTTTGAAAATTCCTTAAATCGTAAAAATTGTAAATGCAATGACTTTTGTAGTTGTGTTAGTTGAAAAATGAGCTGGATTTGCTTGAAATTTTTGTGGTAGCATTAGGGTATCGAAACGTTACAAAATCTCTGGGGTTTAAAATAAAAGGTTCTCATAGTTAACCTAAATGGAATTGTAGCCTTGGTGATTTTATTGATTTTTGACTGAATCACACATGTTACATTTCGTATAATTTTTTATAACGGGGAGAAAATATTTCGAAATGATCACACATCATAATTGTTATGTCTTCGTTGATTTTAAATTAAGTAAAAATTGCTTACACGGCGTTTTTAAAATACTATACATAGAAACTCCAAGTTGAATACACAAATGACTGAAATAAATGAGTCAACGTACAGAGATGATCGTAGTCAATTAAAATACTTATAACGATTAACACAAGCCCATGACTTTATGATGAAATTTTAAAAATATACAAAATTATACTGTGAGATTTGCTTTTGTTTTGATTGCATATTTTTTTAAAATTTATCTTCTATGTATCAGTTCCATCAATTTAACTTTCATAATGAGATCACGTTCTTTTTTAAAGCTTATACAAATAGACTGAAACTTTAAGGATATGTATTTTCTAATCTCTTTCTCTATAAGTGTTTTCTCTATGGAATAGAAAGGATTCTAGTACAAAATTATATAGAATCTTCTTTAAAGCTAAACTAGTCAAGAGAAATAGAGAAATATTTTTCGCCGTATTAAAGATTCCCTAATTAAAAGAACTGTAATTCAATACCTCTAAAAGTCTGTTACAATCTACCCAATATTGACAATAGTTTTACTCGGAACACCACCCAGAATCCTTCGAACCTGAACCAGCGTTTCTCAAACTGTGGGGCGTGCACTCCTAGGGTTTGTGATATTTCTACGATGGGGAGGGGCGCAAACATATTGAAAAGTCGAAAACGAAAGATTATTTAAAAAAATTATTAATTTACTGAAAGTAAGCAAACAAAACACATTCTGGCATAATAAAAAATAAAATACACATTTACACTGATATAATACAATTATAAATTTGTCAGCACTGCACAATGTATTTTATAACTATTGTAATAATTTTATTGTAAAACCACCTTAATAATTACTAATGACCTCATGGGCTTGTCATATATAAAATTATATACAAATATTAACACTTATCTCGATAATTTGATAAGAATTATTTCTTTAACTGCTGAATTAAAGTCACACGATTCGCAATTGCGCGTATGTTATGTATTGGACGGGTGGGGTGGGGGAAGGAAAAAGAAATAAACAATAAAATCCTCTGAAACATGAAACAATTAAATCCTTCACACACACGCACACACACACACACACACACACACACACACACACACACACCACACACACACACACACACACACACACACACACCACACACACACACACACACACACACACACACACACACACACACACACGCACCACACACACACACACACCACACACACACACCACACACACACACACCACACACACACACACACAGCACACACACACACGTGTTTGTGGATAGCAGTGCACAGAAAGTATTACAATTCCGAAAGACTGAGGCAATAAACTCTTTGGCTGAGGGAGATTTCTTATACGCCGATGGCACTTAAGAGAGGTTGAAGTCGTATATTGTAGTTTTAGAGTGAAAGTGTATTATTAAATTAAATAGATAGCATGGAGGGGGAAGGGGAGTAATGAAAATTATGATTGAATATTGGATCGTAAATATTGAAATTTTGAGAAGCCGTGACTTGCATCCATTTTCAGTGTTATAAACATATTATTTGCGGATTCTAATCATCCACTCCAAAATTCATCTCTACAAATTTCAGTCACAGTTATAAAGGTTTATAAATCATCCAGAATTAAACAATGAGGAGAACTACAGGACGTACTGCACAATCTTGACTTCGCGTCTTCATTTCTGATTTGAGAGTTTTAGAGTTGCGATAAAATACCACTTCAAGTGTTGACGTCGCCATTTCAGAGTCTCTCAGAAATTACAAGGCGTGCTCCAATGTTGAAGGGATCTGAGAATCAGGCAGAACCAGGCACGCCTGGGTAAATTTAATAGAATTAAATACCATGTAGCGAAAATAACATAATTAACGAAAGTTGAACAGTTTATTAAGGAGATGTTTTTCTCCAATAGTATATTGTTCAATACTACAGAATCAGCTAACCAAAGCAAAATGTCTGTTATAATATCAACTTCTCAGTCTCACGGGAAAACATTTTAGTCCGAGAAATGCTTACTCATGAGAAATAAAACTTTTCCTACAGATAAATGTCAATCCAGATCTGGAATTCAACATTCTTTTATAAATTGTACCAATGCGAAAATAGTTAAGAGATTTTAAAGTCAACATTGTAAGCAACCTCCAGAAATAATCTCTGCCAAAGTACATTGTAATCCCTTTTTCTGCATTTCAAAATATTTCTGTAAAGGATTTTTTCGAAGCCACCTCTTACGATTTGACAAGTTCTGTTTCATGTATTACTTCTTCTTAAGTCATTTTTAGAAGTAAAGGTTATGCAAGTTTTTTTTTTTTTTATTAAAACCTGAAATAAGAGTTCTAAGCAACTGGAAGTATCTAAGAGACAAGGAATGTGTCTCAGGCATATATTTTAGGAGTATTTATTTTCTATTATCATCAGGATTTTTCTTTTTTTCATATGATGAAAAAACCTATTTGCTGCTTGTATAAGAGCTGAATAAATCCTTCTTCTCTCTGATACACACGCACGCACGCACGCTCGTGCCGTAATACATTAAGGCATTTCTGGTTGAGTTGTTCAAAGTAATTTTTGTTACTTAAAATTTAGCATGGTGTTTTTAAATAAATTATTAGAGAGAAAAAGTTAAAACTTTCACTTAAAATAAAATTCTTTGAATATATTAAAATATTTTGAATTAAAAAACATTATATTTAAAATGAAGTCAATTATGCGAATAAAAATCTCCGCTTTAAAGTATGCGCGATTTACATTTTCTATGATTTGAATCTAAGAATTTTTTGAACCAAGCTTTGTTACATTATATGAAAGAATGTTTCCTTGTTTCATAATGGCAACGGTTGTATACCCATATTAGAAAGAAGGAAGAGAAAAGCGGTTGGCATGATACATATAATTTCTTTTGCTGGTTTTTCACATCTTTGGGAAAAATTTCTTTTTTCTGGCAAGTTATGTGATGTATTCCTCCTCTATTTTTGTTCATAATTAAATGAAGTATTGTGCTCGAGTAAACTTACATTTTTGTTATTTATTTTTCAAAAGTACTTTCCAGATGTCTCGAGGTAACATTTCAAAAGTAGATAAAGTTGTTAGTTTAGGTAAATTTAGTAATATACACTAGACTAGTTTTCGAAAATTATAAAAATAAAATTTACTTGTTTGATAATTGTGTAGACTTTTCAGACTACGTATTAAAAAAAGCTCGATCAAAAGTAATTGTTTTAACCTATGAAAAATCTTAATTAATAATTAAGATTTTAATAAATAATATATGAAGAATTAAGAGGTCACACACACACACACACACACACACACACACACACACACACACACACACACACACACACACACACACACACACACACACACACACCACACACACACACACACACACACACACACACACACACACACACACACACACACACACACACACACACACACGTTATTATAAAAACGGACCTTTGTTTTCAAACTAGGTGAAATAGGACATTTTTTTATTTTTATAAAAAGGAACCTAAATTTGCTTTTTATAGTTTAAATTTTATACTTATCTTCTAGTATTCCAAAAGTTGTGTTTTTTTATCTACTTCAAAAATATATTATTTAAGACGTCAAATATTCCCCCAAAATACATTAATAAGTCATGGGAAAATGGTGTTCATAAACTTATAGAAAGGAAAGATATCCGTAGAAGGATTGGTAATGTGCTCCTTCGATTTAAATCTCATTAACATGTGTAAGAGGCTTGGAGGAGATGCCTGACGGTACGATCGTATCCACCAGACAACTGATTTAGATGGGTTTTGAGGAAAGAGAATTCTTATTTCAAGAACTGTTGAATAATATTATGTTGGAATACGAGCAGATGGTGCCACGCAACAATCACAGTTAGATTGTAATGGGTTTTAAGAAGTGCTGTTTGACTGGAGAGTACCTTTCTATAAAGGAACCACGATACACACAAATCAGAGTTTCTATTTAAACTTAAGGGTATCGACTTCTAGGAGGAAAGTTGAAGTCAGATGTGTTAAAGCTAATTTGAATGGGTAAGATTGGTATTTTTAACTGCTTGCGTTTTCGAGCATGGGACTTGTGATGCCTTAGTTGTTCTAGCCCAAGGAAGATGGCAGTGTTTCTGCATTACTTCGTATACGTTTGATTAGTATTTTAGGAATTATTATATTATTATAGATCCAGGCTAGCTCACTGCCATTGGCTATTACAAAAATAGATTCTAATTTTTTAAAAAAACTTCTAATGGGGGTGCGGGTTGGTGTTTTACCATTGCAGACCTTGTACATTCTACGGGAGCTGGTATCTCTTTTTAGTGCAGCACCCTATGGGTGGACACTAGTCGCCGTAGGTAAAATTGACCCCCAGTTTCCTTTCCAGAGGGAGGCACCTGAGCTCTCGCGATGTGAAACCGGCTTAAAATTTGAATTTTCCCGAAAGCACCCAAGTCGAACAAGCACTCAAGGGATCTTTTACATGCCGCATAATCATGCGATATAGCCGCTGTCAAGTTTCAGCATCCACAGACTTGGGCCGGGATCGAACCCGCAACCTTCGACGTACAAGACCAGCGACAAACCAATTACGTCACCCAGCCGACAGTAATTCAAATTGATAAAAATAAAAAGCTTGTTGATGTTTTAACGATATCTCTTCCATAAATTAACCTTCATACAAACGCGAAAGGAGGTCTAGGACATGAGATGATCAAATTCCTTACTAGGGGACTTAGTTTTGTTGTTTTTCTCCTAGGTAAGAGTGTTTTTTTTTACGAAAACTGTAATGCCAAAAAAGTCTTCTGTTTCATTCAATACTGTATACTCTCTACTCACTTTTTTTACGCTTTCTTTTTACTAAAGGTACTCTTCGTCTCTATAATATGAACTTCCTGTCTCCCAATTGTTTTTCCTGAACCACGATAGGATCAGGAAAGCTATGTATACAAATTCATATTTCTTAACACTACATATTTTTGATTCAATTTGAAAAGTTAATCCAGATTTATAGGATTGGTAAATCATATATTTTGTACGCGAATCATCGAATTTACTTTTCTTGCTATGATTTCATATTGTAACCCACTATGATTATGTTTCCGCTGTAAAGTTAAGCTATATTAGTGACCATCGCAATTAATTTTTACCGCAATTTGTCATTTGTATTCTGCAAACATTTTGCTTTTGTCTTACATAGATCTTGATGTAAACATGAAGCCTCACAACTATTGTGAAATTCTTAATAATCTAATTATATTTCAATTTCTTGAATTCTTGGTTAGTAAACTGATAAAATTTTGTTTAATTGTTGCTCGAGTCTTACTGAAATCCTACATGAATCATAAGATAAATTTATCTGATTGTTTTGCAAAATATTTTTGAAGATTAAAAATCAAAATTGTTAAAAGCCGGCATTTGATATATGATCAGACACAGTTTATTGGTATATAAAACCATAAACTGTAGGTAGCAGAGAAAAAATAATTTTTAAAAAAAAAAGTATCTATTAATCATTGCTAAAAAAGTATTATTTCTTAAAGAAAAATTTAATTTTTGATAAAAATTAAGAAGTTAATTTTTTAAATAAAGAAACTATAGTATAAAGTAAATTCCGTTTAAGGTAACTGAAACGTGAAAAAGTTTCCAAGTTTTAAAATTTTTTATCTTACTTTTAAAAAATAGAGGGCACTTTGCTGCATCTATGGATGCATTATTTATGAGAATTCGATAAATAGAACGCTAGAAAATTGAATTTTAAAATTGTAAGCAAATGTGATGCAACTATGATTCAGGTATACTTTCTTCAAAATCCTCTTTGTATATAGTATGTTTGGTAAAAATCTAATTTTTTTTCCATACAAAGAATGTAATTTTTTGTACTATATGTTCAGATTAATCGAAAATTCTAAATTTTTTGAGCAAAAATTACGGAAAATTTGAATGACTGGTTACACAATTTTAAAACAAAATGTTGCTTTTTTTAAAATGTTAATTATGTCTAGTTTAGCATTTATAAATATAGTGTAGTTCTTAAATTATAAATCAAGTGGATATAGTATAAAATGGACCTTGAGAATTATTCTAAATTAAATACACAGCTTGTAAAATGGACATTTTGTTTTTCTTAACTGCTTATTGTTAACATTTGAATGCTCGTGAATAACTCTATAACTTTATAACTGTTGGTTTTACTTTAAAATAAATAAATATTCATATGTATAAGCACAAAAAAAAAGATTCTTTTGTCATAATTTTTAAAAACAAAGCTTCATTTAAATCAGGTATTAAATTAACTTTTTAAATTCATCAAAGACATTTTCTTTTCGTATTTTTATAGCAATAAAAATATGTGTAAGGAATTCTGTAATACCCGGTAATGTGATGATATGTTAAGTGAAGTAAAAATACTAAAACTGATAGACATACAATTTTGGTATTTTAAATAGAAGGCGTAAATCGTTAATAACGTGTTGATGAAGTAGGGAAAGAGAAATTAAAAAAACTTCTAAATAATCTAGAATTTTAAACTTACAATTTCAAAACTGAGAAATGATGCAAAATAATCCAAATAATTATGGTATGGCTTTATATTGTGTAAAAAATATTATTTTTTACAAATCATAGATGAAAATATCTTTATTTGCAATTTCCTCGAAATGCATTTTTTCCGTGATTCCGGTACACTTTTCTCAAAATCTACTTTACCTATAGAGCTGATATTTTGTATACTATAAGATCCACAAATTTTCAACAAAGTAAATGAATTTTTTTTTCAAATAAACATTCACAATTTTTAGATATAGCACAATATCTTCATAAAATTGAATGAAAATTTGAATCACTAAATTAAAAAATTTAAAAATTTTTTATAAAATTATTTTTGAAAATTTCATTTTATTCACTTTATGGATTGTTATGTTTGCAAAAACTTTGTAAAATGTTTTAGCTATATATGCAGTGGATTTTATGCAAAGTGTACTTAAAGATAAGAACATGACTCGAAAATAAAAAAAAAATAGTTATTGATTATTTATTGTTCTTACAGATTTATTTGTAATTTAAAATGAAATTTTTTTACGTTAACATGTACGTCTAAATATACAGATAATTCAACGTAAAAATTTTACTTCCGTTGCTTTTAATTTTATTGTCAGAACCTTTTAAATTTGGTGTAAAAAAATTCAATTTTCCTTGTCGCAGACATCCCAGTTACTTTAAATGTTATTGACGTTGTACCTTATAGACAAATTAAGCTGCACAGGCGGTCACAGTGGTTTGTGAAGCAGACTGCTGTGATGTAGGGAGTGGGTTCAAATCCCAGAGAAGGCATGGAGGTTTGTAAATTCAAATTGGCTGCGTGGTACGGGGGGGGGCACTGAATATGGGTTGACCCGAGAGTGCTCTTGAGAGGTCGAAAAAAGAGGGATGGAAGGCGCTTTTGATCCATCCCCAGCGTTTTCTCTCTCAAGATTAGGGTGGAATGGAGCCTAAACGCGTACTTTCACTTGCATGATGCTCAAAGCTGCGTTTAATGACAGATGCATAACTAGCCCCTTGCTAAGATGAATTTCGGAGGCCTCGATCTAACACTGTGAATCGAGTAGCATTAAAAACAACACCACAATAGAAAATTGACTAGATATAATTTATACGTAATAAACAATTTTTCCACACTGATAGCTAAAATTAAACTGAATAATTATTGTGGATTAGAAATTCTACTCATTTTGTAAGCAAATACATGAGTTCCTCTTTTTTTTTTTACACAATTGAGTCTCAGTAACACTTACTCTTTGATAATTCGGAAAAACTGAATTAAAAGAAAAAAAAAAACTGGAAAAAAAACACCCCAAGAAAAAGAAATAAATAGAAAAAAATTCAAAATATATGTACAATAGATTAACCCAAACGAAAAAAGAATGTACGACTGGGTCAAAATCACACACAAATAAAAAAAAAGTAATTGAGTGCAAAAAAAAAAAAAAAAAAAAAAAAAGAAAAGAAAACAAAATAAGATTAGAGATTCTTACTTGGGAGGGAAAAAAGAGATTTCGTTGCAGTTTTATATTTATCCCAATGTAAGTATTTTATTCGATTAAAAAAATTCAGTTAAATCTCTCCAGTCAACAATTCCTTTTTTCGTACTTAAGCCAAAACGTACCACATAGCATTTGATATTCTTCCTTTTATTTCCTTTCAGTAGACGTCTGTTCCACTTGGTACAAACAATACCAGATTTAAAATAATAAATTCAAATGAAAAAAAAAATTTACGCATCATCAAATACTTAAAAACATGCAGAATTTTTTAAAAGCGTTATTTAATTTAATGCACGTGGCAACGAAGTTTTCTTCTTTAAAAGATAAACAGATTTTTTCACAATCACGTGTTTCTCAGATTTTTAATGCGCAACAATTCCTTTTCTTCCTTCACAGAAATCTATTATACATAAAATTTTATGTTTTTCTTTCTTTATTCTTACCTACTTAGATTACAACATCGGGTTCTTAAAAGTCTTTGTTTTTAGCATGGAAACTTTAATACTATCTAACTTTTGAGGTGATCGGTAATTTAAAAGAGATATTATTTTCTGTTTTAAAAATTATTAAAAAAAAATTATATACCATTTTAAACTTGAACAAAATTTCTCTTTTTTTTAATGTAAGCATAATTTATTTTTGTCTTTTATATATATATATATATATATATATATATAACTAATTATTAAACCGAAAATCAATTATTAAATGAATGTTATTATCTGGTTATGGAATACAGTTGCATAAATAGAAAAAATTTACATGGAAAACTCATTACTTAAAAAGTATAACTTGTAGACTTGAGTCACAAATTACTTTAAAGATTTCGTTTAAAATAAAAATTGCAAAAGACATTTTATTGTTAGAACTCAAATAGAAAATTTTAAATTTGTTAAATCATTAAAGAAGGTTATATCAAATGAAATCCAAATTTTAAAGAGTAATGAATTTTCCAATATCTTTGATTACATTATGTTAGAATTTTATATAATTATTATTACACCTATAATACGAAAAACTCTAATTTGTTCTGTAAAAGTAAAATTAATATGTGGCTGTACTAAAACACCTTTTTTAACATCAGTATTATGAGAAATACAGGACATTTTTATTTCTAATTTGCGTTACATTTTTAATTGTATGTATTAAAAAAAAGCACTTTTTCCCCTCGGTTTTTTTAAAACCAGATCTCACAAAGTAAGAATTTAAAGAATAGTTAAAAATTAAATTAAAAAAAATTATAGTTTTTAAAAATTAACTAACACATTTGAAATGAATCAGAGTTAACAGAAAAATTTAAATTCATAAAAGGGCAATACATTTTCTGTGTTAATATTTTATATTACAAAAGACGAAATTAAAGCAAAAAGTTTTGAATCTGAATGATAAAAAAAAGAAATTGTAATTGAATTTGAGTTCGTCGTTTATAAAATACATTCTTTAAGAAAATAGCAAGAAAAGCGCATTTAAAAACTTGAAAAAATGCTGAAAATAATTTGGTAATATCTCAAAATAAATAAAATTAAAAAAATTCACAATAACGCTGGCCGATTTATCGACTTTTGGTAACTCTGTGTTGGAAATATAGTACGAATAACATTTAAAATAAAATACACTTTTTAGTTAAAATTTTTAGTAACAAAGTAGAATACATACTTACATGTAATAAGATTGAAAAAAATTCTTTGTAATTGAAAAATTTAATTAAATCAATCAGCACAACAACTCTTTTTATTATATGTCAAAACCACATACCAAATTCGAATTCTGACAGCCATCTAAACAATTCTCACATAGAGATTCACTACAAATGGATGCCAATTTTAGCAACATAACTTATAATATCAAACGATTAAAAATATGAGTTAATGAAATTAACAGTAAGAAAAATTGCTGTTTAAAGTTCTATAAATCATTAAATCAAAGCAGATGATAATAGTATGAAAAAGTGAATAATTTTCAACGTTAATAGATGTATTAAAAACAACTTCAAAAAGCATGTTTCTTGTTTACAAGACACATTTTGATTTGCATTCAAACCTAAATCAACTGCTCAGTTTCTTTTTTATATCTAGAGCCAGAGCCCAGGCGGTTGGTAAAGAACCATAATATGCTGTCAAACAGTGTGGGTTATTGCTGTTTCCAGTTGCTTTGCCCACAAATAATTTTGCTGTTTACCATTTCTGCGAATGAAATTAAAGTAAAGGAAATTAGTGATTTTAGTGTTAGTCGATATTTAAAAAATATCAATATTTATAATAAAAAGGTGAAAGTAGGAGGGCTACACGATGCTTCATTTATTCCAGTTTAGCATTTAACCAATTACCAAGATCTACGAAAAAGTAAAGTTTTCTGACAATTAATAAATTATAATTACAAGAAAAATAAATAAATAACAATGTTATACTTAAAAATATAAGTGAAACTAAAATTTGAAGGACCGTTTTTTTATATTGCGTTTTCATATAAGTTTGCGTTCACGTAAGAATCTGTTAAAAAACTACTGCAGAATTGGAACATCAAAAATAAAGAAACTACATCTCTGAATCGAAATATCCGGTATTAATCATCCATTTTGAAATGAGGAAATGAGAAATTACTTTTTTGCATCTTGAGAAATGGAAATTTTACCAATGTACCGAAATGTGAATCATTTCTATACCTTTTATGGTAATATGAACGAAAAAGGATTAAATGACAAAGAAGTATCTAAAAACGAATCATGTTGGTGATTTGAAAGCCATGAACTGGAATAAATACAGAAGTATACTTTGCATTATGCAAGTTAAAAAGTCAGTATAAAATTTTTATGATTCCTGGTTATTGAGTTCTAAATGAAAATTTCAATAATTGTGTGTATACGTCATGCTCCAAATAGAATTTTCAAATGAATATTAAAAATTAAATTTTTAGATTTTACTCTACCTAGGATTATTTGAATAAATTAGAGTTAATGCATATCGTTTTTTTTTTCTTTAAAAAAAAATGTTTGGTTATGGGTGAGGCATTAAAAATAAACACTTAGCGATCTTGATTGAAAAGCGTTTTTCTTTTTCCGGATTTTTTTCCCGCCATTCTTGTCGATAGAATTATTCAGTCTAGTTGACAAGTTTACATTGTGTGAAAAAGAAAGGAAAAACAATTTAACCTTGTCATGCCTCTGAACAGGACGCAATAGTGCGATAATTTTTTTTCTCATTTCAACCAAATTGTTAACAGTAATGTTCTTTAAGTGTGAAGGCGACAAACACTAAGGAAAAAAAAGAAGCAAGGTTTAGTTACGGAGAATCACTCGTCAGAAACGCGTTTCAAAGAAAATTCTTTAAAGCCACGGAAAAGATTCCGTTTCGGCCGATAGCTTTTGTTTTATAAAACTGTTTTAAAATAAAATAGCCCTTCCACAAAGAAGTATTCACTATACTTAGAATATTTTGTTCTACACAGAAGGAGTGAGAAGTAGCCGAGACAGTTTGTCAGTTGTAGTAAACATTTAGTAGAGCATAAATGTCTAGCGGAAGTCGGTAACTTCTTTACTTCTTTGTTTCATATAAGAATACATTTCCTTTCAATTGCAAGCGACAAGAAATGAATAATTACTGAGCAGAAAGTTTATGCAGTCCCTATAGTACTTAGATAATCGATAATTGTTTTACCTACTTGAGAATAAATTTTCTTGTCCTTCTTAAGTTTGCACCTTGATGAATAAGATTCAATAAAAATAATTGTTCTCGTATTTTTTTTATGTTTTCAACTGTACAATATTTTTGAAATAATTCTTTTATTTGTAGCACAGTTTTATAGCAAAAGCAGATTGAAACACAGGAGAGGCACAATATTTTATTTTATGCTGCTTTAAAGAACCTGTTTCTAAGCTAGAGGATTCATTTACAGCCGGGCTGGGCATCTAACGGCTCACGGGCTACATGCGCTCCGTCAAGACAGTCAGGGGGAATCCGCTTTGAACCAACATTTCTTTCTCATGGCCGATCACAGATTAGTCCTTTTTTCACTATTAAGAAAACAAAACACCTGAACATATTTCTACTAAGAGATCATCTGCAGAGCTCTGAGGACGAGGTCAGAACGTTTTAGGATTTTAAGAAAATTGAGCCTATATATTCAATTTCCTCTGTTATCCTATTACTGTTGATATTGATACAGCACCTGAAGAGATACAGCTTAAACTTGTGATGTTCGGCGTTGTCTACTTCTCTCTGATTCCCCTTGTCTACTCTCGAACCCGGATAGAAGTGTGAGATCAACTAAATGATCAGAAGACATGATTCCTTAAATTTATTTCATTGCCACACTTATCAACACAAGCACAATAATAATCCAGCTAAGATAATTTAGATCAATGATTAGAGTGAGAAGGTAAGACCAATTAGCCTGGGGATAATATTTACGGACATTCAACTAATTTCCTCGATAACTTACACTCGTTCGTTATTAACTCAGACGCGCCCTAGCAATTGTGTTTTTAACTTCTATTTAAATAATACGCACAATACCTGTACTCTTGTAAAGCAGAAGTCCTACAGTGGAGGCCTTGAACACTAGTATCTATTTTGATCAGCTCACTTCCAAGTGATCCTCACTTTGGATATCTTCAATTCTCACTTTAATAATCTTAGATTCTCACTTCAATAACTCGCGATCCTCCCTTCACTAACTCTCGATCCACACATCACTAACTCTCAAAACTCGCGAATAAAGAATTTATATAATTAACTTAATTTGCATTATCGAGTTTTCTTACCTTCGATGAAAGTTGGTTGAATTAAATATTTTCCTTAATGTGTACTCAAGGGGTTAGTAGAGCCGCGTATAGATCCGTCACAAAATGACTTGAAGTCAGATCCCAGATTGAAGAAAATGTTTAATGATATGAATTTCACTTTTAAAAATCTTTTGTCAGTCGAAAAATTTCCACGTATGAAGAAATTTGTGGGAAAATTGCTCTTTACCTTTTAGTCGACATTAATTTGAGAGCAAAATTTTTCTTGCGAGAAGATCAACAAGAGTAAATAGGTGCAAGTTGGCTGACACAAACTTGTAGGCTGTGATAAGAATTAAAATGCAAGCACTCACCCCTGACTTGAAAAAAAAAACTGTAGAAAAGTGTGAAATATAGGATGCATATGTTTCATAGCACTAATTCTAAAATTAAATGTGCATATATGTGAGAAGCTATAGACAATATGAAATAAGCACAGTAAATATTAAATAAAGCTGTCACACTCTTTTATTTAACTTCTATTTGTTATTTTTTTGTAATAAATGTAATCCTTTTAAAAAGGTGTGGTGCTCTGGTATCCTCCGCACCCACAATGTGGCCTGCTAGCCAAAAAAGTTACTCACCTGTGGTTTACATCATGATATAAGTAGACCACTGGTCGAAATAGCTCGTTTCAGTTCGACTGGTTATAAATCATGTTCAGATTCTGTAGCAATGGATTGTTATCCGAGGTCTATCTTTTTCAACTCGGTTTTTTTCCATCCAGCAAAATTGGCATTTTGAGATAGAACAAATCAACACCGTAAATGAAAGTCACAACTAAATAACACATAAATAGTCAATGATATACAGAACAAGTATTATGCGGCCAATATTGAAGCGCTAATTCTGCCTGAATTGTAATCGCTTTGTTCCTGAATTATCGCCCGAAATTATAGTTGTTTAGTTATTAGGAAATTTCTCGAAGGTGATGTTCTGATGTTGCACCTCGTTAAGATATTCGATTACCCTAAAATTGTGAATTTTGCCGAAAATTGACAATTTTTTAATGATATTCTAATCGGCCATCTTATTAGCTTTATAAAAATACCAAGTTTATTATTTTCCGTTCACTAAAACAAGAACTACAAGTGTTTTAGTAAAAGCAGGTGCCATTACTTTAAGCAAGATGTCATACTTTAAAACGCGTTTTACTCGAAATGTGATTTTTTGAACATGCTCAAACGGGGACAACGATTGCTGAAAAAGTTTTTAAAATAATTAACTAAAATTTTTTGTGTATGTTTTGCATAGTAGTAGGAGTGTTTTAACCTACAGATTTATTAATCACTGTTTTATTACAAAATTACAGTCCCTCATGTTGATGTAATCATTTTTTAAAGCAATTTCATATAATTGCTAATATAAATTGCTCTGGTTTTTGTAAAAATTAAAATATCTCTTATCCTGGAGGTCATTTAAAAAATGAATAAATTAGCAACACATCATAATGGTAAATTTAAAATTTGTTTATAAACTTTTATTACAGAATGAGCCCCTTTTATGTTATTTGTAAATTTGTACCCATTTTTTCCCATTTTAGTAATTATAATTTGTTTTTCTTTTCTTAATTTTAGCATATTTTTCTCAAAATGCACTAAACAAATCTACCCCCCCCCCGAAAAAAAATCCCCATATCTCCATTTTTTTAAAAAAAAAAGTTGTCGCAAGTAGTCGGATACCTTAAATGTTATAAACTTAAAGATTAATATTATTTATTGTCAATTTATTGTTAAATATCGCGCAACAGGTTTAACGTTAGATTAATAAAAGTGATTTATTATAAATAATTTGTTTTCCCTTCGAATTCGATTTAATGATCTCTCAACCCAAACTGCGTTCGGATTCCCCGAGTATCTGAGTACAACTTCTCTCTATCTCAACCATTCTGAGCAGGAAGTACTACGATAATTTTACCAAAGATCACATGTGCAGTAAATAATGAGGGCTATTTCAACTCAGTTAAGCTGTATTTCAAAATTTACCTGTAACATAGTTTGGTACCAGGGTGAAAGGATATACAAGCTCAACCTCACCATTTGATTATGGTTTAACATTATGAGATTCGCAGTAGATTGTTCGCGCGCAATTCTCGAGAGATGTACTTACAAATTTACAAGCAATCTATTCCATTATATTTGGTGAAATTACAAGTATAAAAAATATTCCACTTGTTTACTTTGTCTGATTTTCAGCGTCTTTTTCTGCAAGATATTTAATTAAAAAAATTCCTTGGTCATTTTGAAATTATAGCATTTAGCGCATAAAAATATTAAAAAAGAAGTACCCTAATATAATAAAAGTAAGAACAAAGCAAAATTTTAAATGCGATTTAATAAATAACAAATATAATTATATGAACTTACAGAGAAGTGATTCAAAATAGGTACAAATATAATGCTTTGTTTTAAAAATTGTAGAAAAGGAAATAGACTTGTTATGTCCTGGTTTTTAAAAGAAAATTAAGTTATTATCGAAAAGACAAAATCTGATTTACCAGAAATATGTATTGACGAATTAAGAAGAGTAACATGTAAAAAAAACTATCATTCTCAGGATTTGATCTTATACAAAAATATTTCTTTTTAAAAACTTTGTTCAAGAATCAAACTGCCATTAAACATTTAACTGACAGTATCTCATTGATTTTTACACAAATCGATAGAGGTTCTTGAAAATTTTTATATCAATGTTTTATAGCAGAAAATATAGTAGTGGAAAACAAGTTCTCTCTCTATAAAAATCATTGTAAGCGCAAACTAAAACTCAAATGTAATAATAATAATTTAAAGTGGAAAGTACAAACAAAAATTAGTTATATATAAATTTATTATAATAAATATATAAATTCCCCCATAAATTAATTGTCGTTTTTTATAAAGAGTGTAATATATATTTCTATATAAGTTTTAAAAAAATGACTTATTTTCATTTAAATATTTATTCCACATCAGTTATATAATGCTAAAGACTTCATATTAAAATAAATTATTCATATAATTCGTATTATAATTTTATAGTAAATATGTTATAATATTCCTATGATAATAACTTGTTTTATATTTATTATAACATATATTTATTTGATTTTTATGCCTAAATGTAAGAAAATTCCATAAAAAGTTATTCAAAAAAGGTTTTTTTTTTAAAAAAAATATTTTCTGTAACACAGCAATTTTTTTCTTTTTTCCCTAAGAAACAACTTAAGAAGTTATGAAAGTTTTCTTACAATACGTTTATAAAAAATCATTCACATTTTTAATTCATTAAAGATACTATTTATGGATATTTTACTGCACAGCTGGAAGAAAATTGCAGGAAAAAATGCACTTTTTCGGATAAAAAATGCGTGTGTAACATTTTAATTACGCGTTGAATAATGAATCACCAAAAAAGAGTTAGCTAATAGTGAAGCCGGTTAAACCATACTTAACTAGACTGCTAAGAAATTCAGCAATAGTTTTGTCTGTATTTTTTTACTGCTGAAACATCGTAAAAAGCCTCTAGTGTTTAAAGAATAATTAATTGATTGTCGGTAAAACATTTTAGAACAAGAAAAGGCATGAAATTTTCTTCTAAGGAATTTAAAATTTCATTTCAAACCAATTTTTCTATGTTGTGCTCCGTAAGAGTATCAGTTACTGCTATATATATTTTTGTTAAGTAACAAAAGTAGTTACACATAACTGCTTATAAAAGGTACTAGTCTTCGTTGGGTGTTTCACGATGTTGAATGAATATATGCTGTTTATAAATTATTGATATCTACGTCTTAGTATTAAGATTTCGATTGTATTAAAAATATTCGTGTAGTCCTCACCTCTTGATCTAAAAAGGGCAGGACTTAAATTCCTAAAATTGAAGTAGAATCATCTTTAACCCTTACATAACCCCATCCCCAAAAGGGGATCTCTACACATCAAAATGAATATGATTTCTGAATTTCAAAAGATTAAGACTAACAGTTCAGAAATGGATTTTTTTTATCAATATATAAGCCCAGCAAACTCCTTTAAGAGGCGATTTTTAAGAGACCCAATTTTAGAGGAACTCAACTCAATAAAACAAACATGCATACCAAATTTCAAAACTGCAGTTGTGTGATGGAGTACCTCTCACATCTATCAGTGTTTGAGAGTTAGAATGAAAGTCAACCATAATCAAAACAAATATGTTTTATTAATCCTTAATAAATCTTAACAACTCAGGTTAGGAAAGGCACCTATAATTAAGTATTAATACTTAAATATGATATTTAATACTTAAATATGAATTGAATCACTTACTCTTGGAACGTTTTGGTAATATACAAGTTACGTTCCAAATAACGTTCCACTTACTCTTGTACGTTCCAGATAATCATAATTCCGTTCTCCACTATTCGACTTCTAGTCGATATTAATACACTCACGGACAAAAAAATTAGCGCACCAAGAAATAATTGCGGAATCGTAATGAAACTTGGCATGAAGATACATGCCGGGGAGATATGCAAATTATTAGAAATGCAGCGTGATTGTGCATTACATATAGCCGGTAGAGGGCGTTTAACGTCGTTCTCCGTGGAGTATAAAACAGGTAACCAAAGCTCGTTTACAAAGGAACAGCTGAGGTAGACATGCCATTACGCTGTTTTCGAAGACAATATGAGAAGCTGTCGCAGTTTGCGAGGGGGAGAATCATCGGCATAATGGAAGCTGGGTGGTCAGCTAGGCGAGTAGCTCGTCAATTAGGCCGCTCTGATTCTGTTGTGAGGAGGTGTTGGGACCAGGGGATCCAGGACGCCCACGACAGACCAGTCGTCGAGAAGACCACCACACCGTTAGAAATGCACGCGTACAGCCAACTGCTTCATCGGCCACCACCCAGGCACATGTAGCACCATCACTAGGGCCCTTTGTGTCTTCTCGAACCATACGAAGGCGCCTGGCTGAAGGACATTTGGGATCACAGCGCCCATTACGTGTGCTGCCGTTGACGCCCCCCATCGACCACGTGGTGAACGCCTCAATCCTACCTTTGCTTTACAGCTCCACACTGCTTCCACAGCTGGTGTGATGGTATGGGGTGCCATTGCCTACAATACACGGTGACCCTTAGTATTGATCCGGGGCACAATGACAGCCCAGTGGTACGTCCACGACATCCTGAAACCACATGTGTTGCCCCTTATGCAACGGTTCCTAGGAGCCATTTTCCAACAAGGCAATGCTCGACCTCCCACGGCAAGGGTGTTACAAGACTGTCTACGCTCTGTTACTACCCTTCCTTTTACTGCCCGATCTTCTGATTTGTCTCCAATCGAGCATATCTGGGATCATTTGGGACGGCGAGTTGGGCATCCCATGAGTTTGAACGAACTAGAGGCAAGGTTACAGCAAATATGGAATGAAGTGTCTGAAGACATCATACAGAACTTGTATGCTGCAATGCCTGATCGTATCGCATTGCGCATTTGCGCTAGAAGGGGTTCAAAAGGTTATTAAATCCTCCGTTCTTTTGCCTTTTTCTCTGAAATAAATTCCTTTTCTTAGATTTTCTAACCATTTACTTATATCAAAGTAGTCATTATGTATGTAAAATTTCGTTTCATTTTGACGACTCCTTCTTGGGGTGCTAATTTTTTTCATCATGAGTGTAATTCAAATATATCTTATTGACTAAAGCCTCAATTAACAATCCTTAAAAATCAAACAATTTACAGTGGAGCCACTCTCCACCAGCTTTTCATTACTTTACGTTTTAATCACTGACTTCTATCATCTAACTCCTAACCTCTCTCTCTCTCTGGAACCTAAAGGTTTATGCTTAAATATAAATCTTGATTTACATAAGCCGCATCTACTTAGGGAGAAAATTTTCAATAGAACAATATTTAAAGAAATAATTTTTCCCCAAGAGGATTAGCAGGAGGTTCGCGAATAGACCCGTTACAGGTGAGTAACGGTGGAGGAGTTCTTGTTCCACATAAATTCATGGGATTAAATTCCTCATTTTTTCATTTACAAACTATTATATGCCGATCAGAACCAAAAATGTTTAATTTTCCATCCTCCCAATCAATTTTCTGTCAATTTTGAATTTTCTGAAACTTAATTCCAAGAATCAAATTGGATTAATGAACCATGGAAATGGAAGTGTTCTTGTGCGGAGGTGTAAATCGGCCTCAAAATTAGGTAATTTGGTATTTTTTGATGGTATTGTAAATTATCAGCTCTATTTAAATATTTTAAAGTGAAATTTTAAATTATCCATCGAAAATTTGGATATAGGAGACTACTTCATTTTTTAACAGGATAATGACGCCAAGCGCTCTGCTCTCTATGTACGCCGCTAGCGTCTCTGTAACTGTCCAAAATTCTGGAAAAACCTCTTCAATCAGTTTATTTAACCCAGTAGAACATATTTGGTGAGAATTTGATTTAAAATAAAAGAAAATATGACATAATGAGAAGTAAAAACAATAATAACAGAAGCATGGAGGAAAACCGATGCAGAAATTACAAAAAACTGATTAAATCTATACCAAAACATTAAAAAGTTATTGTGAACACTAAAAGATATCCTACTAAGTAAGAAAGAAATACAATATTTAAAGCTAAGTTGAGATTTTTGTTAGGTGTACGAAGACTTTTGTGGCGTAATTTTTGCAATAGCGTTTTGATTATTAATTTTGAAAGAATAATAGTTACATCATTTTTAAAAAAATAATTATGTCATTCTATTAAAAACAAGTTGCAGATATCATAAAAAAATTACAACTCCAATATATTAATTTTTATTAGTCGAAAACATTAAATTTTATAGGAAATTGAAAGTGTACGAACACTTTTGGGGTCCACTGTATATAAATCAACTGCGCAGTTTTTTTTTACATATAGTACTCCGAACCCGAGCCCAGGTGGAGGGTAAAGAGCGCCACAGTAGGCTGTCTAATATAGTACGAGTTATCGCGGTTTCCAAAATCTTTTCCCCACAAGGTAAAGGTGTCTTAAATCTGGCGTAAATACGTTTCACTTTCTTGTCTCATATTTTGCTTGCTTGCAGCCATTAAAACTTCAAAAAATAAAATAAAATAAAGCCAAACTTGAAGCATTTTATACAAAATTCTCTTTGTACGCCGCTGCTTTATATTTGAAAAAGACTTTGTGAGATAAATTTGAGTTATAATTAATACTATGTTTCTCGTATTCACATAAGTTTAACTTAAATGGTCTTGTGTAATGAGCATCGTACTATTTTTTAAAAAAATGCAGCGTAAATTTTAGCAAAGGAAAATAAAGAAATTTGAGAACTCTTCGGAGTTGGGTGGAAAAGCTTTTATTCAAAATTACGTCTGTGGACTAATTAGTGGCGAGGTCAGATAAAAAGCCTGTGTTTTCCCAAAGAAGCGAGGAATAATTCAACCGGAAAGCAGATTCCATAATATTTGATATACATTCAGTTTTCACGGTTCCTTAGGTTTGATAATTGGAATTCATCGAAGATGAAACGAAGCAAAAATGATCACGAATGTCTTTTCCTTATCGGTAAATTTTACTTTCATTCTGAAATTACACAAAAACGTTCGAATCACATTCGTGTTATGGACGTGCGATTTATGTCCATGTGAATTACTTTTGATTATGTAGGTGACTTCATAATTTTTTATGGAAACTGCCACAAAGGAAGTAAAGGCTATAACCAGTATCGATCTGAATGTGTGCGCAATTTAATATTATATGATTTCTCGTAAATTGATTGGTAAAATCATTATTTATAGAATGGATTTTTCAAAAATATTGATTAAAAAAGAAAGTTTGTTTAAGAGCATTTTTTGGTTGCGATCAGTTGTACGATAGGATGTTTTTTTATTTATTGGCTGTACAAAAATCTTGAAAATGACTTAAATTATGGAGAAAAAACTCAAAATATATTCACTAAAAATTACCTTATTGGTATGAAAGATTTATAAAGAAAGGTTTTAGAAAATAACTCCAACATTTTAAAATTATACCTTATTTAACCTTTCAGCAAAATCATTTGCCAAAAATTACAGAATGATATTTTTCCGATGTTAAATATGGAAAGAGTTTGTTAGCAAAATCTGGGCTATTTTGATCATATACACTAATTAGCCTATTTGCCTGTTCTGCAAAATGGAAAAAACTTTTCTATGCTTTATGTTTTTCTATGTTCCCTTTTCTGTAAATTATCTGTTATTTGCTTTTTGCGTTCTAGCAGACAATTAAAGACTTTTATTTAAAAGCACAAACACATCAAAGCGATTAGAAATATTAATTGTTTTTAATAATCCTATTCTTGTTTTATTTATTCATAATATTTATCGCCCAAGGGCGATTATTCACGTCGAAATAAAATAGAACATTGCTTTGAGAGATACGTTTCTAAAGAAAATTGTTGTAAGTCCTTATAAAACAAAAAAAATGTGAATTTAAGACATATATAAAAAAAGTTTACATTTTGTGCTTTTTAAATTTTTTTTTAGATCTATATTTTTTATACGAAAATTAAATACGAAGTCCTAGTAATATCTAACACACAAAATTGAAATTCAAAATGATTATGATAAAGATAACATGGAAATAGCAAATGAAACAAATAGAGTTTGTAATTTAACTAACCACAGAATATATATTAGAAGAATACTTACATACACATATACTAGCTGGTATACCCGTTCTTCGCACGGGTGAATCGAAGTGGGTGGATTTTCATGATGCAGAAAATCGACAGCGGCCATGTCGTATGTTTTATACGACATATAAAAGATCCCTATGGAATTTGTTTGGATTGAGTGATCTCGGCAAAATTAAATCCTAGTACAGGTTCACATCGTCAGAGCTCAGGTGCCTTTCTCTGGGGAAGAAACTGGGCGTCAAAATTACTTGCGGTGATTGGTATCCGAATATATGGTGCTTACTAAAAAGAGATACCCGCTTCTAGAGAATGTACTAGGTGTGCAATGGTAAAACATCAATACGCAGCCCATTAGAAATAAAAAAAACAAAACTTAAAAGCAGTATATATATTTATATATATACTGCTTTTATACTTTATCAAAACTTAATAATTATATGCGATACTGTTATTGTCCATAGCCGGCGAATATGATTCACGTGGTAAGTCTTCTAATAGTTTAACTTTGATTTTAAATATTTTAGTAATTATTACATTATCGTTTTACATTAATAGACTATGGTTTTATCTATAATGATAGTTAAACTTCTCTAGAAATTTATTGCTTTCCCTATGGCCCAGAATATTGGCAAATTCAGGTGAAGGTTGGCTGGCCGAAAAACATTGTTTAAACCTGCATTCCTAGTTCCTAAGGCTAGAAGTTTGCTTTAGTATTTCTGTGGCTAAATCTATTCTATCATGACTATAGTTATCTTAGATATATAACTATTTTTTTGTATATTTTTGTAATATATATATATATATATATATATATATATATATATATGTATATAGACATACAGACACTACTCATTATCCAAAATTCACCATCAAGGAAAAGAGATGTCAAAACCAAATTCACATGGAAGATGTAATATACGTATAGAGAAAGGTGGAATAGGAGCCTTCTGCGAGAAGGGGCAGACTGTGTGTGTGTGAATCCAGAATCCAGTGTTACCGCCATGGCTACAATAATCGCTGCAACATACGCAGACATTGAATAAAAGATGTTTTGGGGGATTTGTTGTGGTATGACAGCTCAACATTATCAAAACTGTTCTGATGCAGCAGCGGTAGGTGTTTGCCGGACCAGTTGATATCCAATCATTGGCTAAGCGTGTTCGTTAGATGTTAGGTTGAAAAAGTTGACAAACCAAGGCAGCTATACATTCTGGTGGATGTATCTTGGACAATTGTGTGCCAATCCGGAGTATAACGCTCACCGCCGTACAACAAGCGCACCTATATCATCAAGCTGCGATTTTTAATATTTCGGTTATATTCAGTTAATATTTATAACGCACATCCCCCTTTTTACGAGAAAACTTTAAATGTATGCATGCAACGCTCTTATGCTCATATTTTTTTCATCCCAGACTTTAAGAAAATAGATTACTTCTAGAACAACAATCCTTTAAGGTATCCGAACACGTTCGGAGTACTTTTTAACAAAATAGAATACTAAAACATTATAAATGCTCTTTTAGGACTCAATACCAATAAATATTACTATTTAACTATAAAAATTTAAAATAAATTACCAGAATTTTACAAAAATCACAATTATAAGTGAAATTTTAGCAATATTTTTGAAAAACTTCAAAGCAGTTAGAGAAAAAAGTAATACACATATATTAGTAAAAGTATTACTAAAACAAATTAGTTGCATTTATCTAGAAAATGTACTAAACTTTTAATTTTTTATTAAAATTTGAAAATTTTAGAGCTGATTGAGTAAATATTATAAAAAATGTTGCATTTTTTATGAGACCATTATTTAAATAACAAGCCATAACTCAAAAAGTATTCATACAATAAGAAATATTTTAGTACATTCTCTAGAAAATAACATAAATATCAGGTTCAAAAAGTTTTATAGAAATACATTCGTAATATTTTGAGTTATCAGACTCGCCATGATAGATTTTGAGCAATTTAAATGCCCACTTTTTTGGTAGATCAAAAACCCACTTCCGGTTTTTCTAAATTTGTAAAATTGTTTGTAACTTGGCCTCTAGGTAGTGTAGAAACAAAACAAAGTATGGTTCATAAAGTCAAAAGATAGCTCTATTTAATAAAATAAAAAACAAAAATATCTGTCTTGACTGAATTTGGTCATTTTCAATGTGTTCGGATACCTTAAGTACATAAGGAATGTCATTTCTTTCAAATAAACAGTATTTCAATATGTGTTGAAATGTAATTTTTTTTTATTTTTAAAGCTAGCATTTTTATAGCCGGTTTATAAGTCGCACCCTGTAATTTCAATCTTACTTTTTGTGTTAAAAGTGCGTGTTATGCGCCGTGTTTTACGATAATTATATAGTTATTGTTATTGGGGAAGAACTAAAAAATTATAAAAACAAATACTATTTAGTACGTGATTGCCATGCTAACTTTCTGTATATAAGTATTTGTAAAAAATAATTAATTGATAGATTATATCTTTTTTCATTCTTAACTTTTAATTTTTATTAATTTCAAGCATGTTTTACTGAGGACGCCTTAGTTATACAGTTTGCTTCCTGTTACTTGACCTTATAACACAGTACACATTGTCTTTTCCGTTTCCTGATTCCATTTTTTTATTTTTATGTCTTCAAAATTCTGGGATAAGCTTTTGAATTTATGCCTTTAATTGTATTCTTTTTGCTATTATTTCCATTAATATAAAACTCATTCAAAATAGTTTTATTTTTAATAGCTCACTGTTTGCTTACAGAGGCGAATTTTTGTTCTAAGTGGTTTTCACAATCTTGGTTAAGCCTTATTCTTTTTCTTGTATTATAATGTATAAATTTTCTGCTGAAAAGGAAGATTAGGATCTTCTAAAGCACGTTTAACTGTACTTCATTGCCTTAAATCATTGATAGATTTAGAAAATATGACGATTTTCCATTTTAGTCAACCGACTTTTCGTTATACTGATATATCTTATTGCTTCTCTCTTTTAAAAAATTCCTTTCTGGTTCACATATATATAGAATGTTTAATATGTTCAACATTACTTAATTTAATATAAATACATTCCTAAGAAGCTAATTCATGTGAAATACTTATTTTAAAATTCAATTTATTCAGAGAGATTAAAACCTACTTTTAAACAGTAATTCCTTTTTAATGGTTTATTATTCTGATATATTTATGCTAATTAGTATTCCTCGTATAAATTTATTCATAGAAAAAAATTAAATAATTTTCTAAAAGCATACCAATTTAAGTTATCATGTTCCTTTGAAGATTTTTGAAATTTCCTATTATTAAAATATTGAGACCTTTAATGAAGATTTGAAGCAAATGTTTTTGTGATAGATAGGTTTTCCACACGTCACATTGCTAAAAAAGAAATTTTTATTGCTTGTAGTTTATGATAGTCTATATCAAGAAGCAATTTTCTTGATTGGTGGATCTGTTATTCTGTTGTTATGTCTAACTTTGCATAATTCTGAATATAATAAGAAAATAACGATTTTAAAATGTCGCATACCGACATTTACAAGGTGTAACACAAAAAAATGAGACTAAGGGTGTATCTTGAAAAAAGAGTGGAGTTAGGAATAACTGTTTTGGTGACGTCATCCCACTACCCTCCTTTATCCGTGTGGCCATCATCACCTTAATTGATCGCGCCAGTTGGGAGTACTGCATCATTGAGTGAACACATTCTACTACATTTCTGCCGGAAAAATATCGAATCAGCATCAAGTTCCTTGAGAAACTTAAGAAATCAGATACGAAAGCATTTCAAATATTAACCGAGGCTTATGGAGATCAAACGTCCTCTTGTGCACATGTGTTTGAATTGTATGAGAAGTTTTCAGGGCGAAGGGTCAGTGTGGAAGATGGATGAACTTGCAATGCACCAAGGTCAGTGATTACAGATGAAAACATTGCCCAAAATGTGTGATATGAGGGGGTTTCCACTCACATCAGTGGTCAGACTGTTAATCAACTCTACTACATTGAAGTACTAAAAAGACTTCGTGAAAAAATTAGGGAAAAAAAGGCCAGAATCTGGGAGTGATGAATGGCTGTTGCACCAAGAGAATGCCCTCGTTCACACGGTCCTATATGTCAAGCAGTTTTTGACCTGCTAAAGCATTACTGTGATTAGGTTTCTTCCTTATTCACTTGATTTGGCTCCATGTGACTTTTTTATTTCCTACAGTTAAACCTTGCTTAAAAGGAGTTCATTTTACCTCAGTTGAAGAGGTTCAGACAAAAACGAAGAATATTCTAAAGGGCCTTCTAAAAACCTAGTTCCAGAACTGTTGCGAGAAATGGCAGCACCGAATGCAGAAGTGTGTGAATGCTGAAGGGAACTACTTTGAAAGCGATACTGTCAAGAAGAACCAATTCTATAAGTACAATGATTTATATTGGACCAGTTTCGTTTTTTTTGTGTCACACCTCGTATACTAATTTTAAGGTTAGCTTTGAAAATTTTAGAAAAACACATAATCGTATTGCATTCTATGTACATAAAGGAGCAAAACGCACGCTTATCACGATAACTGTGGGAACTATTGAACCTAGAAACTTGAAATTCGACAGGTATGTTCCTACTATGGAATGCAGATTCACTACAACAGAGGTTTTATAAAAAATTGACTTCTAAAGGGCACTGTGAGGGGATGAGGTACGTTATAAAAATTCCCATTTTTGAACTATTAGACCTACGCACTTGAAATTCGGTAGGCAAATACCTTTCATGGAGTAGAGATTCTTTAAGAAAGGATATTCTGAAAACCTACTTTAAAGAGTGTTCCGGTGGTAGAGATAAAAAATGCTGTTTTTGATATGTTAGACCCACATACTTGAAATTTGGTAAGCATATTTGTTTTGAGGAATAGAGATCCAACAAGCATTGAATTTTACAGAAATGGACTGTTATGTGAAGGAACGGGGAGTTCCTGGGGTGCACCCTAGGCAAATATGGGAACTAAGGTAATATGGGCATATTAAAGCAAATGCTCATATTACTGGTAAAGGTTTTGAGTTGGTGCATTCGTACTGCGGCTTTGGCAATGCTCAAGCGTCATGGCGATTGTGTGATTTATTTATGTTGTGCGGTTCAAACAAAAGTGCAAACGGATCATTTCAAATGAAAGTACAACTGCATGATGCTTCAGATTGGGGGTTTTGTTGTATTTTACTTATCTTACACGTAAAATTTAGCATGCAAAATTAATAAATTTTACATAAAACTTATAAAGGGCTATAACCTTATTTGAGTGTAGTATCCGTTGGCAGGAGAGGGTGTTTTCGTTCTTTCTCTTTTCGACAGAAGTAATGCTAAGTATTGAATAACGTCACTGGTGCAAGTATAGGCAGTAAAATTAAGGGCAATATGGACAGTACTGAAATTTGATGAAGTAATGCTTTCCAACCCTACTCCTGGACCATCTTCTCGTTCCACACGTCCTTTGAGTTCATCTTCCTTCCACGAACCGCTTCCTTATAATAACTTAGACCAAATTGCAGCAGAACATGGCTCATCTATTGCCACAATTGAATTCTCGAAGTCAGAAGGAGTATTTTGGGAGGAGCTGAGTCCAATTCTAATACTGAAAACGACCTTCAGAAATCAAAGAAGACGGAAAAATATTTTAAGAGGGCTGAGACAAGTGCAGAAAGTTTGGCTTCTATGAAGAAGAAAGTTGCCAACGGGTGTCGTAGAGAAGATGTAGGAGCAAAACGCAGAGCAACAGCAAGTACCAGCAAGCAGAATATATCCTGGATTTGCCCTGTGTAAGTTACTAATTATTATGATGAAAATCAAGGACAGGCATGGGTGCAATGTTGTGGCTCTTGTTCATTCTGGTTTCATGAGGAATGTGTCGAGTTAGTGTGTGACGGATCTATACGGTTCCTTCCAATAATTCCTTTTGGACTCTTTTAAAGAAATATTTTACTCAACCAACTTTCACCGAAGGAAAGAAAACGTGATAAGTTTATTATATAAATTCTGTATTCGCGAGTTTGGAGAGTTAGTGAGTGGAGGATCGTTAGTTATTGCAGTGCGGATCTAAGTTTATAAAAGTGTTAATTGAAGATTTCCCAGTGAGAATCAATCGGATCAGATTTGATCCCGTCAAGTATCAGTGTTCAAGGCCTCAACAGTAGGATTTCGACTTCACAAGAGTACAGGTATTGTGAGCTCTTTAAATAGAAATTAGAGAATAACTTGTTAGCGTGCGGCGGAGTTGAAATTGAGCTTGTATAAGTTATCGTAGAAATCAGTTGAGGGTCCGTAAATATTATCCCCAGGCTAACGGGTCTCCCCTTCGCGCTCTTAGTATTGATCAATAATTGGATTATTATTGTGCTTGCTTGATATTTTGTGACGATAAAATAATTAGAGTGAATCCTGTGGACTGATTATTCAGTTCTCCCCACACATCTAGCCGGGTTCGAGAGAAGACAAGGGGGCTTAGAGGGAAGTAGGCATACCCGAAAATTACAAGGGACTAATTGTGTATTTCTATTGAAATGAATGTTGCGTCTGATACAAGTGCAAGTTCTCATTAGGGGTTGTTTTTCTGTAAGTTTGTGACAGATCTATTCACGACAATTTCATACTAATCCTCTTGGGAAACTTTGGGGCTAGCATTCACAGCCTTTCAAGAAGAAACCATGATATTTAAATTAGTTTGACTATATAAAGTTTAGGTTTTGTAGATGTAAGATAGAAGGAGCCGGGGAGCTGTTACGTAAGTGTGAATATTGGAATATTTCATTCACAAACACAGCGCGAGTTAAGGAAGTAATTGCTAAGAGATTAAATTATGAGATTTAAGATTTAAGATTCATGATATTAGAATTAGCTATCGGTTCACTAGCGCTTGTTCTCCTTATCTTGTTCACGTAGTCGGGTTTACTTAGAGTTGGTTATTGAGATTAGGTAACGCTTTATATATCATTCCTGGGTTTCCTTTTGTAGTTTCACTTGTGATTGTTTAAGTGTGTTTAAAGGATAAATAAAACTAATTGTTATTATGGAAGTTGTTGGTGATGCTTTGTTTCCCCTCACACCTTTAGCCATGCAGGACGGAGAGAGAGAGCGGTTCGCTTAGACCAACACCAACCCCAAGTTTGTAACAATTTATGTTAATTTAATAGTCTAATATAATCTAAGTTTAATAATCTAATATAGTCTAATAATCACCTAATTTTCACCATTTATTTATCTTTAATTTACCAATAAAATCTTGGACATTTTTTTATGATACACTGTGTTCAATAGCAAAGGTTTAAATTTGCTTCTTATCACTTGACAAACATTTAATTTGGATACAAATGCATTTCCGTTTGCAAGAAATAAATGTAGAGATGGCAGTTTCTTTTTTCTTTTTTATAATGCAACCTGCCCATATTAGCTTAAATTTTAATCAAATATGGGCATTTGAGGAAATTTTTCGGTGATTCTTTATACAGCAAAAAAAGTAAGAGGTTTATTTATATACCATTACAAAGACCATACTCTTAAGTTTGAAATACCTTAATTTGAAAAAAATGGAAAGTGTTTTAGTGTAGTATATTTTCATTTAGTTTGTTGGTGCCCATATTTTCCAAGTTTATCCCATAAATAAAAAATTAAAAAAATCTCGTTTTCGAGCTTTGAAATATGTAACCTATACTAATGAAATTTGGTACACATGTTTCTTTTGTTGAACTGAAATCCATTCAGAACGGGTCTTACGGAAATCAACTCTGAAAGGGGATACAGGGCTCATTGATAAAAAAATGTCAGTTAGTTGCAAACCTGAGGTTGAAAGTGTAAGAGGATTCTAAAAAGAAGAAGACATGATTTTAAAAATAACTTTTATTTTTAAAAGTGTACATATCTTTTATGTACAATTTACAACTTATTCCTTAACTCAGGGAGCAATCTTAAATCCAAATTCTTAATCTAACTAAAGAGATTATTCAAAAAGACATATCTTTGCTCTTAGTTCCCTTGATAACTCCTTCTTGAACAACGACAGCTTGGTACAAATCCACTTCTATTGCCTTCCACTAATCCAGGTGGATGCTAAGATCCACTTCAGCCTGCACAACTTCCTTGTCACAAATCACTTTTTATTATTTAGAGATTTTATGATTAACCTCCTACTCCACAATATGCCAGGGTTTAAATAGCATTTACATTAGCATAAGATCAAGTCATCTCTACGGAAAGCGGTTTTTAAACTAAAACCACAGTTAAAGCATAGTTTCCCTAAGATGATTAGTAGAAGCTCCGCGAATGGAATCCATCACACGTTTTTGGATTGTTAGACTTAGGCTTGGAAGTCGGCAAGCATGTTTATTAGTTGAATAGAAATTCTCTAAAAATTGGTTTTGAGGAAGTCCACTTTAAGGGAAAGGGGGTATGGAAGCGTAAAAGATAATTCTACTTCAATTTTAGAAATTCAAGTCCTGTCCTTTTTAAATCAAGTGTAAGAGTGTTTTTCAATACAATTGAACGCTTAATTTTAGTACTTATACGTCAATAATTTATATTTAAACCCTCTATACCCATACAACATCATAAAATACCCAGTGAAGCGGGCGGGTAATGGCTAGTAATTTCATAAATTTATTTTTCCTAAAAAAAAAAGTCTCAAAAAGGAACTCATTGCACTCTTTTTTTAAAAAAAATATGTCTATTTTTACCCTTTTTTGGGCGTAAAAGTAGTATTTTAAAAGCAATAAGATATATATTAAATTTAAGAAAAATGCTCTTTGAGTAGAAAATAATTCCAAAAATAGGGTCAGGGCTACAGTTCTAGAATGGGTGGGATCTCAAAAATATTCGAAAGAAAATAACTGTTCATTATGAAGTTTAATGTTGCGAAGCGGAACGTATTTGTAAAGCGGAAGTTGGTTTCGTTGAAATGACCTTATCAAGTATGTTTTAAAGGACATTTTTGGATGGATAATAGATTTTAAAAAGAACGAACTTTATACATCAGATTCAATTACTGACAATGAGTAATCTGTTCAAATTAGTAAAAAATTTTTTTTGAGAAATTGTGATAAGCTTATGAGTTTAGAATTATATTTTTAATTATGCATTATAAGTGACCTTCTTTAAAATTAAAGTTAAAGGCCGTTCTCGTTAAAACATCTGTTTTTTAGCTTAAAATTAACTGTCAAACATGACACAATAGTCACTACTTCTTGTAATTAATTGGCTTAATCACTGAGCATGAATAAAATCATTCTAAATCTATGCCAATGTGGCTTGTTTAGAAGTAAAAGTTTGAGTTTTTAGATTTCTAATCAATGCAAATCTTATTAAAGTATTTTTTTTATGCAGAAAGAGTGCTATTTAATTCCCAATAAAAATTACTGTTGCAATGGACTTTTTTATTGTTCATGATAGTTTAACATAAATGAAAATGAAATAACTAGCTGCTTTTATTTTATTGCTTGATACCACTTATTGAATTGATTAAAGAAAAGGAAAATTTAATCTGTTCTTCAAAAGAATAAACTGTAAAAACAGTTTTGAAACAGCACAAACAGTTTTGTTTTATGTTTTCCTGTCGCAGTTACTCTAAATTTCATGTTTGTCTTTCTGTGAAAAATGTATTTCAAAAGCCATTATCATAATAACCTACATACCTTTCCACATGACACTTACGTATTTCAGATATTTTTTTACTTTATTAATCTAATTTTTAAAGTAAAATATTTCAGCAAAAATGATTCTGTTTATTATGAATCAGCTAAGACAGTTTTTTATATATTAAAACCACAAGTTAAAATACAAGAACATTTTAAAAATAAAGAATAAAAAGAAAAAAGTAGTTTTGAAATAAGCCATTTTTTCACGCAGCAGTTACTCTAAATTTTATGTTTGTCTTTCACTAAATAACATTTACAAAAAGCCTTCCCCATTAGTATGTTCTTTAACAGTTGATATCAAAATATAGTTCACGCTGTGCGACATATTTTTAATGTTTCATTCTAAAGTTTATTTCTTATATTATTTCCCGAATTTTATTTTACGAAAACATATCTTTTTGATCCATGAGTTGTCTATGTTACTCCTTGGTACTTATATTTAAACCGAATAAATACCAAAAGAAGAATAAAATTATGATGCTTAAGAAATATGGTATATTTTGAAAATTTTTAGTATCAAAACAAATTATTTAAAATGTAAAGACGATTAGAACAACGCTGGGAGTGGTGTCTTTATCAATAGTCCTTCAGTCCAGCGTTCTAGGCGCAACCCTGAAAACTGCTTGGTATTCAGAAGCGAATTAATTGCCATAAATGAAGGATTAAAGGCCATTCTTGACGGACCAAATTCTAACATTTAGGTCCTTACTGACAGTCAGAGCTCGATTCATTATCTACAGGACTGGAGCAATGTCTGCGACTTCGTGGGCATACAAATTATCAGCTATCTTCAAAATCTAGCCAAGGGAAGTGAAGTCCACTTTCAGTGGATTGCCTCCCTTGTTAACATCCAAGGAAATGATGCTGCAGACATCTTGGCTAAAAGAGGTTGTTCTGAGCCTCTCAACCGGGCTACACACTAACATATAAAGAAATTTTCTCTATAAAGAATTTTCTCTATAGAATATTAACAGTAGGTAGTACTTATAAAGCAAATCGTTTTGATATTCTTTAGATACACGTAGTCATCTAATTTCCACTGTGAACGTTATTTCATTTTGCGTGTACATATTTATAATTTTCTTTTCGATTTTTTATTTTGAGTCGTGAACCCCTGGGTAGGGCTAGTGGAATTCCAAGATTCCATGGAAAACAGTTTGAAGACCACTGATATAAACAATGAAATTTATTGTTGCTTCCATTTTTTTTTATTGTGGACTTCGAAAAATGCCTTGTACCATAACTTGAAAAGGCCAGTGTATTTCAAAAGAAAAAAGTTTGCTGAAAACTATTTTACAATTCGTCAGATGTGCACATCCTACTTAACTGATGCAAAGACAAGCATTTATCATAGATCTATACACTTCGTAACAAAAAAAGTGATGCACCAAAAAGAAATTCGAATAGAATGAAAAACCTCTAATAATGGTAATAGCAATAATAATGAAGTGTATGCCCTTTGGATTTGATACAAGCTTGTTATTCAGATGAGCAGGGATTTGCGGAGTTATTGGATATCAGTTTGCGGATTATATTGCTAGCTTGCCTCACACATTCCAATCAGTAAGCAAGATCGGTGCGATACAGGGATGGTCAGAGATGATCAAGGAAAGCAGTAGAAATGCATACCGGATGTAGCCGGTTATTATCAGGTTGCACAATGCAAGCTCACACACAGAGATCTGTGAAAGGACAGTAGGGAGCATAAATGATTCTCGAGCGGATGCCAATCAAAGGGGGATGGTTAGAAAATGGAATGGCACCCCACCCATTTCTAGTTTCCGTTGTGTGATGGCTGAAAGACATACAAATACTAGAGCCCTTTTATGTATGTCTTCAGGCACGGCTTCGCTGGTTGTGGAGGCTTATTTCGAATCTGGGCTTATCGCTAAAAACAATTCTATTCAATTCTGGGAGATTCCAGATTGAATTCTGCTGGCACCACTGCAAACAGGCATAGCAATATGCAATGATGAAAAGTGTGCGATGGACTCCAAGACCTCAGCTACTAATTTCGTTGGTGATATTTGCCAGAACACTTAGCCATGTCGAGCTCCAGTCTCTATTCATTACATTTAGATGGCTATAATACTTTTTCCTTAGCTACTGTTCACTGAGTCTCCTATCGATGATAATTGCAGGCACTGGTGTTCCGTTACACGTCGTATCATTGATAAAAGCGCACGACGAAGGGATGTGAGTACTGATTGGATGATCACTCTGTCATAAGCATTCTCTCGTAGTCAAAAACATTCCTGATAATATCTATTTTACGAGTTCTGAGGAAATACAGCTCTCTTAAGCTGAGAAATTGAAAAAAAAGTGCAAGCGAATGAAGATTTTAGCTAAATTATTGAATGTTCAAAAGACTATTTCAAAAATCTAATGTTTCTTGTTCTGTGTGGATAAGAAAATTTTTGAAATCTGTTTTAAATGATTTTAATCATTAAGTAAGTATAGAACATTTCTTAGGTCTTTGGGTTTTTCTAGGAAACATCCTGATTGCTTTCTAGTTTTAAAACCTTTTTAGAACCAAAATTTTTTGGATATTGGCTGACATCTTCAGGCACTAGAGCATAAGTGTCTAAACTATGACCTCTTGTGGGCCGCATTGCAAAAATAATTTTTTTCTGGGCCGCACATACAATATTTTCTTTTTTTAACAAATTGAAATAAAAATTAATTCTATGTAGTTTTATTGAAATATATTATCTTATATTTACTATAATTTAAAAAAAATTTGAATTAGGCATGAATAGGTACCCATTTATTTTAACTTTTCAAGAGTTTCGTTTCATTTTGTGTGGATTTCATAAAAATTGGAAAAAATCAAGTTAATGAGATGAATGAATTTGTGCGTTTTGTTGAACAAGCAAATCGGTATCGGATTCAATAGACGGAGTTGGAATTCTTAATGCATTTTCAAGATGTTTGTCTGTAATTTTTGTCCTATTTTTGTTTTTTATATGCTTCATTCTTGGAAAATAATTGTTCACAAATATAAGTACTGCCAAAAGCTGAAGACATTAATAAAGTATGAGTGTGAAAATGAAGACATTTATCGCGTGGTGTAGGTAATATTCATAAAACCCCAGTATAGAAACATTCCTAATTTTTTTCCATTTGAATGTCACTTTGCAGTTCAATGCATTCTATTTGAAGAATTGAAGGTAATTTATTTATTTCTAGAGAAAACTGGGTAAAAAAAAATTGAAATACTCTTTGTTTTTCGAAAATCTTGAAATCTTCTTTCAAACTGATAAGTTAAATCGAAAATTAATGTAACATATTTTAAGTATTTTGTGCAAACATTTTTTTTTTAATAATGTGTAAATTGAAATATTTTCATAATTTGCGTTTGGGCCGCACTTTAGACAAGCATGCACTAGAGGATTGAAAACAACAACAAATATTTCTGTTATTCATCATTTACAACTTTTATTCATGGATCCTCTTTTTAGTTAATTTGTTCAAAAAATTGAAAAGCAATAACTCAATGCATGTGAAGCAACCTTAATTTTTGATTAAGTAAAGTTTGGAAGAAAAAAAAACCCAAAAGAGAAAATTTTTACTTAAAGTAGGGTGGATATAATTCTAAAAAATGGTTTTCAAAGCGGATACAGTTGTAGACAAAAATGATTGGACGTCTAAGAATTTTCTTTCAAAAGTACAATAACTAAATTAAATAGAAACTAAATTTTTATTTATAAATTTTTCATGGTCTTTCGTATGATGACGTAATGAGAAACTTTTTGTCAGTTGGTATTTCATTTTTTGAAACATTGATGTAAAATCCAAGTATCGACTATATTTTCAATAAAAACAGGTTTATATATATATATATATATATATATATATATATATACTTCACCCTAATGTTTACATTTGCACTTTCATTAGTACAATTCTCTTTAAAAGTAGGATTTGTTTTTCAGAGCTGAAAGTATTGAATTTTTTTTCATTAGCATCACTTGAGTTCACTATAATTTAGAACTTATTTTTATCGCGGATTTTGAGCAAGTACAAAAATTAGTTTTTGTTTTGTTTTTCTCACTCCCGAAACATATTAAGGTGGAGAAACCCATTGGATTACAAAAGCGGACCACAAATAAAAGAAAACTGTCAGCCTCTATTTTCCTTGTTTTCATTTCTAAATTTTATTATTTATCTTGTTTTTCATAAGGCTTCTAGTTGGAAAAAAGTTAAATGCGTTTGCTTCACTATTTTAGAAAAATTTCTCAACAGATTCATTACTTTTGCTCCTACAGTAACTGCTTAAATGTTTTTCAAATTTTTTTTGGACGACAACGAACTATGTTTACTTAGCTTCAATTGCTTTTAAAGAAAAGAAATGTCTAATGTAAAAGGATTTTAAGTAGCAACTATGTTGTTAAAAATAACAAATGAGGAAGGATTTCTTAAACAGCATTTTTTTTCGGAAGAAAATCCTAGTAAACAATTCGGTGAACGATGGCATTTGTGAAGTAATTTTTTAACTTCTGACTGTACTTTTATAAATTTTCATAACTGTGGAATGGCCTTTGTCAAAAAATAGAGCTTACTGAGTGCAAGCTTTCAGCATACAGAAAATGAATTTAAAAGTATTAAAATTTTCTTGAGAAAACCGTGCCACTTGTAAAGAAGGCTTGACACATCCTATCAGTTTTGGAAATCCATTTATGAGAATACTAGCTGGTATACCCCTTCTTCGCACGGGTGAATTGAAAAATAAAACAATATAGATTGAAGGATAACGAAGTTTTTAGTAAGTTAATTTAAGTGAATAGTGAAAATTGAACAAAAACATATTTCTCTAACTCTTAGCAAATCTCTGTAAACAAAAAATTATATCTGCCAAAATTTATGTCTGTAGGTCAAACAGCTAAAAAAGAGATTTTTTAAAAATTTATAATGCCCCCGTAACCCCCTTTTGGGTCGACATTTGAAAGCACCCTCCTAAGCTAATCTCTGTTCAGCAAAAGTAACACGTTTTCCAAATTTGAAAATTGTAAGTCTAGTAGTTCACAAAATATTTTTTTAAAATACAAAACACCCTCATAAAACCCTTAGAGGCCAATTTTCACCAAACCCCTACTTACAAGATCTCTACTCTATGAAAGGAACATGGTGGCTAAATTTCAAGTCTGTAGGTCCAATAGCTCAAAAATGGAATTTTTATCTATAAATCTCTCTTATTTATCTATAAACCCTCGAAACTCTCCTTGGGGGTCTATTGTTTCAAAACCTGTATTGAAGAGGAACTCTACTATATGGAAGGATTATGCCTGCTAAATTTCAAGTCTGTAGGTCTAATAGTTCGAAAACGGGACTATCTATTATCTTTAGTTCCTCTTTCACCCCTTTCAACCATTTTGGAGGTCAATTTTCGCAAAAACCTGTTTTGCAATGTTTCTTTACTCCATGAAAAGGAATATATATGCCAAATTTCAAATCTTTAGATCTAATAACTCAATAACCGGAATAAAAAACTCAAAACGGAACAATCTTTAGTCTATAAAGCCCTTTTAATCCCCCTTCAACCCCCTTGGGGGTCTACTTTTGTAAAACCTCTTTTATTTCGGATTTCTACTCCATGAAAGGAACATGCCTGCCAAATTTGATATCTGTGAGTTTAATAGTGCAATAACAGGAACATTTATTTATAACGGCACTTAACTTCTTACAGCCCCTTTGCTGTTCAATTTTAGCAAACCTTTTCTGATCGGATCTCTACTCCATGAAAGGAACATGCCTGCCAAATTTGATATCTGTGAGTTTAATAGTTCAATAACAGGAACATTTATTTATAACGGCACTTAACTTCTTACAGCCCTTTGCTGTTCAATTTTAGCAAACCTTTTCTGATCGGATCTCTACTCCATGAAAAAATACCGCTTACCAAATGTCAAGTATGTAGGTCGAATAGTCCTGGAGATATCGGGATGAGTGAGTGAGTCGCTTTTCGCCTTTATATTTCCTATTTAAAAAAATATTACCCTAATGACAAACGGATATGTACATAAAAAACAATAAAAATAAATTTTTTATCCTATTTTAATGATTTTTAAGTTATAATAATAACTGATAATTTGAAACCATCTTTTAAAATTGTAAATCTCATGCACATAATGCAAGTAAGGTAATATAAAGTGATTATAATTAAAATTCCCTCTTCAAAATCTGTTTAAAACTTCCACTGAAACCACTGACTTTCAATTTGAACTGAACATACTTGGAGAAGAAGAAAACGGTATGACTTAAGAAAAAGTTCCAAAATTTATCAATGGATGGTGCTGTAAGATGCAAGGTGCCGTTCCTTTGCACATTGTAAGGCCAGCTATGCGACTGTTCAAAAGACACTTTGAAAATTATAGAATGATCCGCCTTAAATTTCAAACAACCTGGGTTTCAAGACCACCAGACTTCAATCCTTTTGACTTCTGTGTGTAGCGTTAGCTTTTAAATGTTCTGTTCAATGGCCCGATTGCTAATTTGGCTGACATGAAGACATGGATTACGCTTGTCTTCTGAGACATTCCGATGTGTTGTTTATTAGTTTCTACTTATGACGGAAATGTGGTAACCAGTATATTGAACATGCCTTGCTCAAGTGTAGCTATATTTAACGGGGGCTGTCATTATTGCTATTTGTAGGGTTTTGACTCAAAAACAATTAAAAACCAATTTTTCCACCCATGTGGTACGATCTTCCGTGGTGGATGGATTTTTTCTCTAACACCTGTAAGTTATTTTTCAATTCTACGATTAGCTTACTCTCTCCCTATATATATATATATATATATATTATATAATATATATATATATTTGTTCAAATTTTCAATCCTTTTAATAAAATGCTTTCTATTTATCGAATCAAATAAATTTTTTAAACTCGTATGGTGGACATGTGATGTTAATACAGTTTTTCAAGTATTCATTCGTTAATTACCTTTTAATTAATTAAATTAATTTATGGTTTTCAACGCCAACTTAGATTCGTCTCCATTGTTGTAACAATGTAACAATTAAAACAATGACAAAAGTTGGCGTCGAAAACCGGTTTTTCAGTCAAACTAGCCAAACCGGGTGTGCATTGTTACAACAGAGCAGACAAATGATGCTCTTTTTACAATTCCTACTATTAGTTCCCTCTCTCTTTATATATATATATATATATTTCAAAATATATATATAAAATAGTTTTAAACCTAAGATAACTATAGTCATGACAGAATAGCCACAGTAGTACGTACTAAAGCAAACTCCCGGCCTTAGGAACCAGGATTGCAGGTTTAAACAAAGTTTTTCCGCCAGCCAACTTTCACGTGAATTTGCCAATATCTATACAATCAAGAGCCAAAGCATTATAACCACCCCTACATTTTGCAATGAACTCGCCTGGATGACGTGGAAGGCACTGGATCGTATGGAAGTCGTATTTAACTGCTGCTGGAGAGTCTGAAGAATCATTCTTTCACTTACTTCTGTGTGTGATGGGAAAGGCTGCGGATCTAAGCGATTTTGATAGAGGGCAGATTGTAATGGCTCGAAGACTCGGAACAAGTATTTTCGAAACTGCACGACTCGTGGGTTGTTCGAGATCTACATTTGTTAGTACTTATGCAAAGTGGTAGGATGACAGTGAAACCAGCAGTAGACGACATGCTGTTGGACGTCCACACGCTATCAAAGAAAAAGGTCGTCGGAGACTGTCTCGCATGGTGAAGCAAAACCGGAGCCCGACAGTGGCTCAGCTGAGAGCCCAATACAATGCAGGGCCAAATAGAATAGTATCGGAGCACACTGTTGGATATGGAGCTACGCAGCAAACGTCCCACTCGTGTGCCTTTGCTGACCAAGCGTCATCGCCAACTGCGCCTGTGCTGAGCCCGGGAATATCACGACTGGTCCATGGATCAGTGGGAGAGAGTTGCCTGGTCAGGTGAATCACGGTTTATCATTCATCACGCCGATGGCCGTGTCAGGATACGCCGTCTTCCAGGGGAACAGTTGCTCCCTCAATGTACAGTAGGTCATACACAGGCCGGTGGTGGTGGTATTATGCTTTGGGGGACATTCTCTTGGGCATCTCTGGGACCCGCAGTTGTGGTAGAGCAGACCATGAATGCTACAGGGTATCTGAACATCATTGCGGACCAGTTGGACCCTTACATGGCCTCTGTTCTTCCAGCTGGAAATGGAACGTTCCAACAGGAGAACGCCCCGTGTCAAAAGGCTAAAATTGTGTTCGAGTGGTTCCAGAAACATGATGCTAAATTCCAGTTAATGTCCTGGCCACCTAACTCACCGGATCTGAATCCAATAGAAAACATTTGGGATGTCATGGGACGGCAGCTCAGAATTCAAAGACCACCAATTCGCAATATCTCGGATTTGCGTGACCGTTGCTTAAACATCCGGTACAATCTGTCTCCGGCCATCTACCAAGGACTTGTGGCATCCATGCCAAGGCGGGTTGAAACTGTGTTGCGCACCAAAGATGGGCCAACTCGTTATTGACAGGTGGTCATAATGTTTTGGGTCTTGAGTGTATATCTTGTTCAAATTTTCAATCGTTAATAAAATACTTTCTATTCATCCATTCAAAGTAGGAATTGATTTAATTTTTTTATGTTAATCGTTTCCTTGAAGAAAAATTAACAATGATGCACATTGAACAATATAGTTGGTTTAACGTGCCACTTACATCAAAGCGTCGTAATTTAGTTTAAAATGTCACTTGTAGTCGAATCCACTTTTGCTTTGTCACTCTAAGCCACAAAATACATTGTGGCGGTTCTATCCGCGCTCCTTCTACTAATTGTCTTTTTTGGGAATTTCTGGCCTTTAAAAATTATTTTATTATAAAACTCCTCTTGAAAGAAGAAGACGTGATTATTTTAATTAAGACTACTATATATAGTTTAGGTTTTCAGGTTAGAAATAGAGATAGTAGAGAGATAGGATAGACTGCTATCTGAGCAGAGATGAATCAAAATGAATGTCAATCGCGGATATTCAATATTTGATAACTACTTAAGGTGACGAATTGTCACTTGGATTTAATCCAGATTAAATAGCTAAGAAGTCAAAGTGATCGCCTTGAGTAAGTGTGGTCAGCATTAAAGTTTTCTCATATCTCGCTTCCCTCGTTTATTGTTTTCATAGTGATTAATTGGGTACATCTCTTAGACTGGATCGATTGAATTTGTGGGATTAATATTGTGAATAAATTAGATTGTTTTGTTGAACTATGGTTAGTGTTTCTTCCAATCCCCATATACCTTTATGCGTTCAGGCGAGAACATTACAACATTTGACGGAATTTTTTTCTTATGCCATATCGTCTTCTCCTGGTTCAAAAATAATTAGTTTAAATTTGAAGTCATTATGGCCAATGGTTCTTTTTGACAGCATTTAGAAAGGGGAACTTCAACCACCCTATAGAATAGTAAAAATGTATATAATAGGATTCTAACATTGAAAATGCGTCAACATGATTAACATAAATTTTGAGTAATATTTGCTTACGGTATTAGTATTAAAATGTTTTATAAATTCAGATTTCTTTACAGATGATTGCTTTGTTTTCTTGGATTTCTTAAAAATATCTTCACCGAAAGTTAAATAATTAAACTTAAACTTTTGATATTTTTTCAGAAAGAAAATAATTCTGGTAAAATCATTAAAACCACTTATACCTGCGTATCCCCAGGATGTTGTGTTCTCTCAAAATTGGGGTGGAATCGAGTCAAATCGCACTGTTACCTGTATGGTGCTCAAAGCTATGGATAACGACATGCGTGTATATAGCCCTTTGCCACGACGAATTTCATGGGCCTTAATCTTATGTTACTGTCAATCAGGTAGCATAAGTACGAACAACAACATACCTGTTTATAGGATTTTTACTTTTAAACCAAAAAACATTCAAAACAAATATGCCATTTTCTCTCTGCTGTATAAAATTATATATCTTTAGATTTAATGTATAGAAAAAGAAATCTATGCAATATTGCATATAAAGAAAAATGAAAGTAAATTGTGGTATATTAAAGTATGTGTGTTGCAAAGAAAATTTTGAATATAACACAGAAGGTTGTTCGTGCTTTGTGGAAACGATTTTGTAATTCATTTTCTCGTTAGCATTTTGAGGTAAATCTTTGGCAACTTTAGAATAATCGTCTGCTAAGGTTTTCTTTTGATTGGAATGTAAAATAAAAGATTTATTTTAAAAACAGCTCTTAATAACTATATATGGCTCAAAGGTTCGGTAATTACACTTTCCAAGGGGAAATATTCGTAGGAATTCATGATAGTTGCTGGATTTTCTAACAGCGGCAAATTAGGAGTCAAAAAAGACTCAAATAAACCCAAGATTAATTCACTCTATTATCAGCCGAATATTTTAGAACTAATTTTTGAAGAAGAAATTCCAACCTAATATGGAAAGGACATTGAGATGCGAGCTTCATATGGACAAAGCCTCTAGTCATACGACTAAATCAACTGCCGCTTAATTAGCAAAGAAAGAACCAGAAACTGTAATAAAATGCATCCCATTTGATGAAATACGTGTACAATCACCCTACGCTTCTGCAATGCACTTTTGTGTTTTCTGTTTATTAAAACGAACCTTAGGAAAACAACATCCAAGAACATTGAACGGACTTAGGAAAACGATTCAAGAAGAATGGAGTTTTATATAAAAGTGGGGTTGAACATGTTTTTTTGGCCAGCCAACCTTCCTCCTTTCTGTTAATAATACTGAGCAAAAACCTATTGAAAATAATGGATAGGAAATCTAAATTCATTATGAGAGGAAGGTAACTTACCTAAAATTGCATACAGAAACGCAGAGCCCGCACTAAATCTGAGTACAATAAACAAGTTATTGCCAGATTCTGGACCCAAATACATATTCAAAGCAAATCAATGGCTGAAAAGCATCACTTAACTGAAGTATGAAAAGAATAGAAATAATAAATTAGAATTATAAACATAGTACCACATTAATTTATATATATATATATATATATATACATACATTTTTTCGGTTAAAAGTTTATCTTGGTACAAAATGTCATTTGCACTTTCCGAAAGCGATTTTGATAGTTAATTTTTTAACACACAATACACACACACATATATATGTATACATTAATCAAATTAGATATTGACACTTACTCGGGATAGATTTGTTTTGATGATACATATAAAATTATATTAGTAGTGTATTTAAAATTAATATATTCAATGCGATTAACAACTGTTTATTATCTAGTTCAAACAGGTAACATTTGTTTTATATTGCAGGCGTTTGAATGTGCAAGCATTTCTAATTGTATGCAGTCTGAAAAAGAATTCTTCAATGAGGGATATTTACTCTCTTAAGAAAGTAAATGAATATCCGTCTTTAAGGAAGAAAACGACAAAGAAAATCTCAGTTTATGCTAAATTCAGCGATCTCAAATCAATGGCCAATTGCGCTTTTTTTATTGATCTGCACCACTTCCTTCACTTAGCGAAGCAGGGAGCGTTTCGAAATGCATCCTCCAGACAGCAACCGACGGAACAATTTTTCCGAGGTTCTCATTTTTATGACATTAACATCATGTAACAAGGGACCTTTCACTTATTCTGGGATTATATGGGTCAAACAATTATGAAACGGACGAGAACGAATGCATGAGCATGTCTTCAGGAGCCATCCAAGCGTGAACTCGTAATTATCTTGTTACTCAAGGAATGGCTGGGCGAAAGTCTTTGAGATACTTTTCTGGAGGTGTCATTCGGACTGCATTCCGTTGAGGAGGAATTATCGTTTCTTAACTGGGAATGAATTAAATCCCACAAGGGATGTCGGTGTAGAAAAGTTTCTCCCCTTTGTTCAGTAGGAGCACGCAGTGTCATTTGAGAACGGAAATATCGGTCATAAATTCAAGGCATTGCACGACTTTTGCCGAAGTCTGCAATCGTTAGAGCATGCGATTTTATTTATAGCAAATCAAGCTTTTTTTTAGTGCTCAGTTTATCGAACAATTTGTTTTCAGAGGTCTCAATTGGAAAATAGCACAAAAACCGAAGTAAAACCATAAAAAAAACCTTCCGTTTTAAGTGAGGCAACTATTCACTTCTAATAAGTGTGACAAGAATGTTTAGACTGGGAATGGATAGTTATTCTTATTAAAAATTGCTAACCGAGAATTTATAGTAATTATTTTGTTATTCAAGAGCTTCATTAGAGAGTTGTTCTCTTATTCCCGGAATATTTATAATTGGATTTTGAATATAATTAATCAAAACACTCTCATGAGAGATTTTTTTTTAAAAATAAAAATAATATTTTTTGAAGACTTATTTGCGATGCAATTATAAAAAAGTATCCAGTTGACCATAGCATTATTAAAATTTTTAAAAATCAATCAATGTAATGTACTGAAATTTTTATAAGAAAAATGATTTTTTCTGAATCTTTTTGGAATGATACCGACATGAGAGAGAGAGAGAGAGAGAGAGAGAGAGAGAGAAAGGGAAGCACTGGTAATAAGTAAAATTTCTCTCTCAGTTATACATGTATTTTCATAAGAAATAATATTTGAAAGTATTACAATTTCCTCCAATTTATTACCACGCTTTTATTAACTCGCTGTGAAAGAAGTTCTAGTCTCCAACTACGGATTGAGTTGTGTCTACGTATACAATTTCATGGCTCTGGGGTCAGGATACCATGACTTTTTATTAACTCGCTTTTTTGTATGTTTGTAAAAAAGAAGTTCTAGTCTCGAACACGGGCCCCCGAAGAGATGGGCCCCGATTTTGACAAAAACCACCTTAACTCCTGTTTTAATGTAACTTTGGAACTTACATGAATTTACACAAGCAACGACCACCTGTTCATAGCACTGGTCGAGTTGCGTCTATGTATACAATTTCACGGCTCTGAGGTCAAAGAGGGCCACCCCCTGATACCATGATTATTTATTAACTCGCTTTTTTGTATGTCTGTGAAAAAGAAGTTCTAGTTTCGAACCCGAGCCCCCAAATAGGCTTGTATGTCTGTACGGGTGGAATTTCGTAATTATTTTAAACCATCTTTCCGATGAGCTAGAGACTTAAAATTTGGACCATAGCTCAGAAGTGCATGACAATGCATTATAACGCGAAAAAAAGAATTCTAGTCTCAAACTCGGGCCATCAAAGAGACTGGCCCCGATTTCAACAGGGGTCCAGTTACTCCGGGTTTTACACGAATTTACACGAACAAAGACTGCCTGTCGATAGCACGAGTCAAGTTGCGTCTGAGTACTCAATTTCGTGGCTCTGGTGTCAAAGAGGGGCCCCAAGTTACCATGTTTTTATTAACTAGCTTTCTTGTATGTCTGTCAGAGTGGAATTTGGTAATTGATTTTTAACTAACTTCCCAATAAGATAGGTACTTGAAATTTGGACTATAGCTCAGACGTCGATGACAATGCATGAAAATAGTTACAAAAATATGGTACAAAAAATGTTTTTTTATTTAGAAAATTTATATTAAACTGATGATGATCTGCAACTTCTTTGTAAGCCTTTTTCTGCTATCTCGCTCCGCTTTTGGATTAGAAAAGCTAACTCGGCAGTTTCCCACCAGCTGGCAACATATATATTTATATTTAGTAGCGAATGGCTACTTTACCACTTTACCTGGAACCGATTTTATTGATATATAACAACTGTCATACCAAAGTTAAGAGGGTGGCAAGGGACTTTAGTGAGCTTATCACACACACACACACACACACACACACACACACACACACACACACACACACACACACACACACACACACACACACACACACACACACACACACACACACACACACACAACACACACACACACACACACACACACACACACACACACACACACACACACACACGAGCCAAAACATTATGACCACCCCTACATTTTGCAATGAACCCGCCTGGATGACGTGGAAGGTACGTGATCAGGTAGATGTGGTATTTAACTGCTGCTGGAGAGTCTGAAGAATAATTCTTTCACTTACTTCTGTGTGTGATGGGAAAAGCTGCGGATCTAAGCAATTTTGATAGAGGTGCAGATTGTAATGGATCGAAGGCTCAGAACAAGTATTTCCGAAACTGCACGACTCGTGGGTTGTTCGTGATATACAGTTGTTAGTACTTATGCAAAGTGGATGAATGACGGCGAAACCAGTAGTAGGCGACATGGTGTTGGACGTCCGTACGCTATCAAAGAAAAAGGTCGTCGGAGACTGTCTCGCATGGTGAAGCAAAACTGGAGCCAGACAGTGTTACAGCTGACAGCCCAATACATTGCAGGGCCAAGTAGAATAGTATTCCATTTCCAACACTGTTTAGCGGACACTGTTGGATATGGGGCTACGCAGCAAAAGTCCTACTTGTGTGCCTTTGCTGACCAAGTGTCATCGCCAACTGCCCTTGCGCTGGGCCCGGGAACATCGCGACTGTTCCATGGATCAGTGGGAGAGAGTTGCCTGGTCAGATGAATCACGATTTGTCATTCATCACATGGATGGCCGTGTCAGGGTACGCCGTCTTTTAGGCGAACAGTTGCTCCCTCAATGTACAGTAGATCATGCACAGGCCGGTGGTGACGGTATTATGCTTTGGTAGGCGTTCTCTTAGGCATCTCTGGGACCCGTGGTTGTGGTAGAGCAGACCATGAACAGTATATCTGATCATCATTGCGATCCAGCTGCACCCTTATATGGCCTCTGGTTTTCCAGCTGGAAATGGAATGTTCCAGCAGGAAAACGCCCCGTGTCACAAGGCTAAAATTGCGTTGGAGTGGTTCCAGGAACATGATGCTGAATTCCAGTTAATGTCCTGGCCGCCAACTCACCGTATCTCAATCTGATAGAACACATTTGGGATGTCATTTGACGGCAGCTCCGAGTTCAAAGACCACCAATTCGCAATATCTCGGATTTGCGTGACCGTTGCTTTAACATGTGGTTCAATCTGTCTCCGACCATCTACCAAGGACTTGTGGCTTCCATGCCAAGGCAGGTTGAAGCTGTGTTGTGCACCAAAGGTGGGCCAACTCATTATTGACAGGTGGTCATAATGTTTTGGCTCTTGAGTGTACATATATATACATATATTAGCGCGGGCTCTGCATTTCCGAATGCAATTTTTAGGTAAGTTACCTTTTTCTCATAATGGATTTAGATTTCCTATCCATTATTTCCATTAGGTTTTTGCTCGGTATTATTAACAGAAAGTGGGAAGGTTGGCTGGCCAAAAAAACATGTTCAATCCCACTTTTATACAGAGAAATTTGTTTGTATTCAAGCTGTCCTAAGTCAGCAATGTTGATAATACTGTAGCATCCATTCTTATATATTTTTAATATTTAACTCTGTTATTTCAATTTTTCATATCCCCTTTTAAATTCTGTTGTCTGGTTATCTTGCAATTGCAATTCTTTTAAGTATTAATCATGTTAATTCATCTCTCTATCTCTCTCTTGTAGAGAAATTTTGATTATATATATATTATATATATATATATATATATATATATACATGAAAAAGGAATGTGATTAAAATCTCAGAGGAGTTTTCTTTTTTTTCACCAACTAAGGAGATATTAGCTTTCCGTAAGCCTTTGTGCCAGATTTTATACGTTTTGAATTTAATTTGCATGTTCAGCAGTTATCCCCTATCGGAGTTTCTCACTTTCAAATTACCCATTTGAATCGAAGAAATCGGACAAGAGGAGTCGTCTGTTCATTGTACCCAAAATGTATTGTGTTGGATATGGAGATGGTTAAATGTAATTAATAAGAAACGTATTAGAAAATAGGAAGATAACCAATTAAAATAGTTTTCTTCTGCAGTCAAGCAATATGCAGCTAAATTGTTATCCCAATTTTCTCTGCCTGAAACAGTTATAGTTGAGGCATCATTGTATTGTAAGACTGACCTTGTTAATTGATTGAATGTGTATTAATATCGCATTTGGAACCTGTATGAGAGCTATTTTTAAGACATACTTTATAATTTTGAATCACACATTCAAGGGACGAGGACAGCATGCGACCCTGCACTCAACTTGGAGGAGTGGCTACTGAATGAAATTTATGTCAGGTTATAATTCCTAGTCTTCTGGTTGTGTGGCGAGTGATAATCAAGTTCATATCCCGTTGCTTCGGGAACATTATCCCTGCTCATCGAGATTCATTTCAAAACAAGAGATCAATTGCTAGAAATAATTGTCCTTTCGTCAGTAAGATCCTAATCAGATCGAATTAAAACCACTGGTAGCGCATTCTTTGATTCGCTCAAGGCACATTGACAATCGATAAATTAAAACTCATTCTTTGAGCCAGCTATTAATGTGTTCCATTTACACTGTTGGATTATTGATGATAAACCAGGTCTTGTGAAACCTATTTTGATTTTCTGTTTCTGCTTTTTTCTAACTGCTCATTACCTTTTTTTGACCATGTGCTTCACATGTTTAAGGTATCCGACTACTTGCGACAACTTTAAAAAAAAATGGAGAAATAGGGATTTTTTTGTGGTTTCAGATTTGTTTTGTACATTTTAAGAAAAATATGCTAAAATTAAGAAGAGAAATAGGTATTATTATTACTAAAATGAGAAAAATTGGTAAAAATTGACAAAAAATAACATAACCATTCTGTACCAAAAGTTTGTGAATAAATTTTCAAATTTTCAATTCTGATGTGTTGCTGTGTTATTCATATTATTAATTTTTGAAATGACCCTCAGGATAAGAGATATTTTAATTTTTACAGAAACTAGAGTATTTTATCTTAGTTATTATATGAAATGACTTAAAAAAACTGTGATTATATTCACATAAGGGACTATTTATCCGTAGTCTTGATTGCCCATGATACGCGTCAACCAACTTTCTGTATAAGGTGCATAGATGTGTGTGTGTACTTCCCTTACCACCTCTCTCTTTTGATATTTCAGAAATCGAATGCATCTGAGAAATGATTGGATGCCGTTTGCATGTCCTGCCATCGGTGCATTCAGAATACGAATTATATGGAAATTTGTTGACCGGGAATGTAGTTCTATCTTTTAGGTCGTCATTTGTATTCTCATTAAGCCATATGCATTTTCTGTACCTAGATGTGTAGTTTCATTTAGTTTCATGTACATAGATGTGTAGTTCCATGTAGGTCCTACAATTTACTGAGGTAACGTTATTTTTACTCCCTGTTACGAGTAATATTTTGAAAAAAAACATCACTTATTGTTAGATCCTCTACCCCTATTTTTTCTCCAGTTTCTTCACTCATTGCCTCCTCCATTGTTCTGCATTTTCAATGTCTTCCAGTGTTTATATTTTTCAATATAAGGTAAAAATGTATTTTCAACATGTTCATATAAAATTAAATTATATTTATTTTTTAAAATCATAAATATACGCTCTCAGAAACTCTTAAGCAAATGTTGCTCTTTGAAATTATGGATGGAACTAGTTTGATATCACGGGGCAAGGCGCCAAACGCTGTTTGGCGTAATAAAGAATCACGCCAAGCAGCGCATGCGGTTGGAATGAAATTCAAGATGGCGGCCTAGCGGTAGGACTCGTCAGGAAAATATTTTTTCAGAACTGTTTTGAAAAACATTAAAATCGATTTCAAATGAAGAATTTAGGAATAGATTGAGACTAACCAAGATCAATAAATAATTAATATCAATATTATAAAAAAATCATATTTACTAATAGTAATATTATGCAGTATACAACTATCTTGTAATATAATGTTATAGAAATTATTATATATAAATATTCGTATAATACTAAATAGTAATAATTATTAGATATTCATATGGTATTACTTTTTATTATTTTATATAATAATAATCACGTAATATAGTTTAATAGATTTTATAAAACAGAATAATCATCCTATTGTAATATAATAAGAATCGTACAGATATAAGAATACTCATTTAACATAATTATAAAAAACAACAAAATAATAAATGTAAATAAATAAATAACATAATACTTAGAAATATGTAAGATAATAATTATAAATAAATAACACATATATAATAATATTTATAAAATAACAAATATTACCAATAACGTATATTATACGATTATTACACATTCTAATTATTGTATTTTTATATTATTAATAAAATAATTACATAATATATATTAAAATTGATAATGAATAGCAACTAAAAAGTACTGAAAGCTTGCTATGTTCCAAAAACTGCAAATTTCTTCAAAGAATTTCATCGAACAAGAAACGAAAAAAAAAGCATTTTTAAAAAGTAAAATAAATTGAAAATAAACGATTTATAAAAATAATTAAAAATATATCACTCGTTCTTTTAAAAAAATATCCTAGTTCTCACCAATGATATTAGAAATATCCATATTCGAAAATAGCATTAAATAAAACACAAGACTGTGTTTGTTGGTGCTAAACATTTTTACTATTGCTAAAAAATAGGTTCATTGATTTTTCTTCGGTGGGATTATGTATATATAGCTTACATTACCAAAGAGCTCTATTACTCCATACTATTTAGTTTTAGGAAGTTGAAAGTGTTGGGGGGTTTAGTGGACATTAATCAATATGCAAACAACCTGCTTGATAACATGGCATTGCTACAAAGAAATTTTACTCTGAAATATTTCGGAAAGTTAAAAAACACTCTTATAATATAGCTTTTCTTCACGAACTTCTTAGCATTTGAAAAATATTCCGAAATTTTTTTCCTTAATACAATAATTTTTATTCAGATATTTCAATGAAAATGCTTCTTAAGGTATCCGACAACCTGCGGCAACTTTTTTTTAAAAATGTATATATGGGGATTTTTTTTTTGTGGTTTTTATATTTGTTTAGCTCATCTTAAGAAAAATATGCTAAAATTAAGAAGATAAAAGGAAATTATTATTACTAAAAAAATGGGAAAAAATGGGTAAAAATTGACAAAAAACAGCATAAACGGGACCCATTCTGTACCAAAAGTTTATGAACCAATTTTCAATCTTTCAATTCTGGCGAGTTGTGATGTTATTCATTTTGGAAATGTCCTTCAGAATAAGAGATATTTTAATTTTAACAAAAACTAGATCACTTTTTCTTAGTTATGATATGAAATTGCTTAAAATTACAGTGATTATATTCACATAAGGGACTGTAAATTTTGTAATAAAACAGTGATTGATAAATCTGAAGGTTAAAACAATTCTACTATTATACAGATCATACACAAAAAATTTCTGTTAATTTTTTTCAAAGGTTTTTGAAAAATCGCTGTCCCCGGTTGAGCATTTTCGAAAAAAAAAAAAAACGCATTTCGAGTAAAATGCCTTTTAAAGTCTGACATCTTGCTTAAAGTATTGGCATCTGCTTTTACTAAGAAACTTGTAGTTTTTTTTTTTTAGTGAACGGAAAATAATAAACTTGGTATTTTTATAAATCAAATAAGGTGGTATATAAACTAAAATCATACAACAAATTTGTCAATTTTTGGCGAAATTCACAATTTTGGGTAGTCGGATACCTTAAAAAAATCAAGAAATTGGCCTCCAGTATTTGGGGAAGGAAAAATAATTTTCTTTTTTCTTTAAATAACTACATTTTTTGCTATTACTTATTTATTAAATTGACTTTTGGCATTATTTCTAAAGAAAGAAAAATAATGTTTTCTTCACCTCTTCATAGAAGACTTCCTTTTATTTGCACGTAAAAGATAACAAAAGGTCTTTTGCTATGACTAACAGCTTTCTTCATTTTGAATCATTTACTGTCGCTGCTTTCCAATGCAGTGTAATCAATTACATTTGTGTGTGACAAGAATATAATCAGTTTTATCTGAACAAAGTGCCCATTATGAGGTTTTTAAGATGGTAACAATATATATGCTGTGTAATCCATAACAATCAAATTGTCATAATGCGGTTGTATCAATAATTTCTGAAAAGGACCAAAAATACCATCCGGAGCAAAACATAAAGAAGTAATAAATGACATTTTAATGCTGTTGTTGTTGCTAATGTTACATGATCGTCAGTGCCAGATCGAAGAACACGAAAATTCTCGTATTTACGCCTGTTGTTAGCCGTAGTTCTTCGTAGTTGCGCATCATGCAGGGATAGCTCAATTTGGCTCGGTTTCACCTCTATTTTAAAGAATAACACCCTTGGGATGGTCAGGGGTCTCTGACCTCTTTTCTCCTTCTCTTAACCACACTAGAGGACTTGCAACTCAACGAATACTTAGAGGGCCTCCATGCGGCACACTGGGGGGGGGGGTACTATACATTTACAAACATACATACCTCTTCCGGGATTCGAACCCAGGGCTTACTGTACAATTTTCAGTGTCACTAACCACTATACCGGATGTGAATTTTAATATATGCTAGCAGCAAGCGAGTATAAACAACTTTGTCCTTGTTAGCAATAATCTTCGATTAAACAAAAATTTATTTAATGTTTGATAAATTTAATAACTCACAGTAATAGAACAAGAAATATACACTACTACACAATCAAAATGAAACATCAAGATGGTAAAGAGAGATAACGGCTAAATTAATAAGATATATAAAGGTGAAACAATTTAAAGTAAAGGCTTTTGTGAGGTGAGAAAATAATGATGAAATTAGAATTAAGTGTTAATAATAACCACAACTCTACACTTCAGTATTGAATGAAAGATATGTCTTGTTGGGTATGATATCCAAAACATTGCCAAAGTTGATGTACGAGTGAGTGAAGTGTGTAGGATAAGTAGTTTTCTAACAATCGAGGAAACATGTTTGATAGGTGATAGATTGGGAGAACAAACAGGCCTATTCAACAATAATGGATGAAAAAAATTAACATCACGTACCAAATGGTTACGCATTGTTCTATTCCAATGTGGTCTTAGGTAAGTTCTGAAGGTAAGGATGAACAACAATCTCCAAAACCTTAGAGATATGACTGACTAATCTTTATATTGGCAATGCATGTTTGGAGGGGAACAGAAAAGAAATACAATATTATCTTTAGTCAGCCATTCTCAAACTGTGTATGTGGAGGGGGATTTAATAAGCCTATGAGGGGGTCATGAGCACATCAAAGATTCAAAATAAAAATAACTTAAAAAAATTATTAATTTACTGAAAGGAAGCCATTCTGACATAAATAAACTAAAATAAAAACACATTTATATTGATGTAAAATACTTATAAATGTATCAGTACCGCACAATGCTTTAACTAAACAGAAAATTTAATTTTTGCTTAATTAATCCTTCACAGAGAGAATTAGAATTTTAAAAACTCCCCATCCCCCTCTAAAAAGAACTTATTATAAGTAACTTCTACCATCTCAAGAAGTTTAGTTTTTCTTAAATAAAAGAATAAAACATTAGTATGAGAAATCAAAACATTTCAAATACTAAAAGTATATCCTTTATACAGGGGTCGGCAACCTTTTAACTGTGGCTTGTCAAACCAATATACCAATATGATTTAGCGTGCCACCTGTAGAACGTATTTAAAATAGTTCTATACCCTCGATAATGCATGCGGAGGTAAAGAATAGAGGCCAATATTATAGATTTACAGTTTTATTATATACTAGCTGTTACCCGCCCGCTTCGCTGGGTATTTCATGATGTTTTATAAATTTTTACTGCTTATATATATGTATAAATTATTGATATCTAAGTCCTAACATTAAGAATTCGATTGTATTGAAAAATATACTTATACCTTTAACTGTCGCAAAAAAAGGGCAGAACTCATCTAATTTGTATTTTCTAAAAATCTCTAAAATTGAAGTATAGAATGATGTTTGCTCTTTCGTAACCCATAAACCAAGCGGATTCCCGCAAAACCAAATTTCGGTGGATCTCTACTCCGTAAATTGAACATGCAAGCCAAATTTCAAGTCTAAATCTAACAGAAAAAAACAAAAGTTTTACTATCAATATCCCGTAATCCCGTTGAGAGCCGTTTTCCAAAATTACCGCTCTTAGCGGATTTCAATTCAACAAAAGAAAAATGCAAACCAAATTTCATTATTATAGTCCTTGTAGCTCAAAAAAAGAATTTTTTTTATCAATACGTCCCAGTAACCCCCTGCACGCCCCTTCCAGAACTTGATTTGCTTAAAATACATTCTTAGTGGATCCCTATTCAACAAAAGAAACATGCTTAACAAATTTCAAGTATTTGGTTCTCACAATTAAAAAAAGGAATTTTTTTCTGTAACTCCTCTTGACCCCTCGCGACCTTCCTTGGGGGTCAATTTTCGTTTTACTCTTTGTTAGAGAAACTCTATTCCATGAAAGGAAGATGCATACCAATTTTCAAGCAGGATGATCAAATAATTTAAAAATGGAAATATTTATCGATTACGCCTCTTAATCTCCCGAAATTAAACTTGGTAGTTGATATTCTCAAAACCCATTTTGTAGCGGTTCTCTACTTTACGAAAGGAATCTGCTTATCAAATTTCAAGACTGTACGTCTAATAGTTTAAAAATGGGGATAATTATCCATAACGCCACTTCTGGGTCTGTTTTCACAAAACCCATTTTGTAGGGGAATTACACTCTCTATGAAAGGAATCTGCTTAGCAAAATTTGAAGACTGTGCGTCCAATAAATTAAAAATGCAAAAAAAAATTATCTATAACGCCCCTTGAACCCCCGCAACGCCACCTAGGGGTCGATTTTCACAAAACACATTTTTTAGTGTATCTCTATCCTATGAGAGGAATCTGCTTACCAAATTTCAAGACTGTGCGTCTAATAGTTTAAAAATAGAAATAATTATTTATATCTGCCCTTAACCCCCTGCAACACCCCTTGTAGGTCAATTTTCCCAAAACCCGCTTTGTAGCGAATATTTACTCTATGAAAAAAATATTCCTACCAATTTTCAAGCAGGTAGATCAAGTAGTTTAAAAACGAAAATATTTATCTGTTACGCCACTTCATCTCCCGCAACGCCACTTAGAGGTCTGTTTTCCCAAAACCTTCTTATAGCTGATCTCTACTCTATGAAAGAAATCTATTTATAAAATATAAAGACTGCGCGTCTAATAGTTTAAAAATGGAAATAATTATCTATAACACCCCATAAGTCTCGCAACGCCACTTGGAGGCAACTTTCACGAAATCCATTTTGTAGCTTATCTCTAACCTATGAGAGGAATCTGCTTACTAAGTTTCAAGACTGTACGTCTAATAACTTAAAAATCGGAGTTTATAACGCCCCTTAAACCCCCCACCCCCGCAACAACCCTTGGGGGTCAATTTTCCCAAAACCCATTTTTTAGCGGATATTTACTCCAGGAAAGAAACTTACCTACCTGTTTTCAAGCAGGTAGGTGAAGTAGTTTAAAAA